>JAXBDA010010442.1:0-10523 GCA_036023075.1 Gaultheria prostrata
CTTTCTTTGTCTAGCAATTCTTGGGGTAGTTCTGCTGATGACAATTTCTGCAATCTTTCAAATGGAACTTCTCATCTTCCTGGAATGCTTCTATTGGCTGACCGTAAAGGTACGCTATTGACATCGTCATGCCTCGAAAGAAATATCACAAAAAAAAAGAGAAATAAAACAACAAAACATACCCAAAAGAAAACCAAAAAAAAAAAAACTAATCTTGAATACACTGATGCTGAGTTGGCTTTATGATTTTGTTTCTAAATATGCAGAGGATTGTGACGAGGTTATATCCATCAGTTCTTCTTTGAGGTGCTCTAGCTTAGAAGGGAGTTCCTCTCAGAAGAGCTTCAATATATCTCAGAATAGTCGATGGCTGTCCCATGGTTGCTCAAAAGTTTCTAAACCAAGTTCTGAAAATACCACATCATCTTCTATCTTGTTGAAGATGAGAGTCAATTCTTCAGCTTCTAGTTCATCCAGTGGAACACCTGTCATGGGGAATGGTTCAAAAATGAAATTTAGTCTGGGGAGAAAATGCAAGGCTACAGAAGACACCAATTTTGAACTTCTAGAAGACAGTCAGGATCCTTTTGCTTTTCAAGAAGATGAATTTGAACCCTCTAAGTGGGACTTGCTATCTAGGGTTGGGAAAATTTCTGAAGCTCAAAACAGAAAGGTTGCCTATAAAGAAAAGGAAGAAGCATTTCCGTCTCACCTAATATTGAGCCAACAACAGTCGAGTAATGGTGGGAATCATTATTCGGGCGCCTCTTGTTCATCTGCTCTTGTTGAAGAAAAATCCAACCTTCTAGCAGAATGCCTGCTCACAGCTGTTAAGGTACTTCACATAATCTAGAATTTATCTACTGCAATCTGTTAGCTTAACTTCAATTTCCCCCTTAAGTTTGAATGCAATAGAGTGAAGGTGGGATTCGGCTAATCTGTTGTCCTGGCGATTCATGTTTTCAGTTTACTCTTGATTAGTGTTTTGATGCGACCTATCAAAGGGTGGCCAAATGTTTGTCTTGTTGCATTGTTTGATCTCTAAGCTTCCCTATGGTATGTTAATAAATAATTTCATTTATTTATTCTAAAAATAAAAAATAAAAAAACTTTATTAAAACTCAAATTCTGACTTTCTCCAACAGTAAATTAAAAAGTAGCTAATTTATTACAACAGAAATAAATTAACGTCAAATCATTATCTAAAAATACTTAGACATTATTTAAAATTTAACTAAAAGGAAAATCAGAGCCATCTAGCAAACTAACTACTAGTATAGCAATGGCTCTCCCACTCCGTATCCGTCCTGCTTCTCTATCGCTTCGAAATCGGCAGCCGGCTCCTTATCTCCTTCTGTATCTGGCGTTGGGGACACCAGGGCCACAAAAAGGTAGCACCGTGAGTGGTAAAATTACACTCAGTAGAACACCCAAAACCATTCCTTTACAAAAGTTTACTCATGTGACAAGAAATAATGCCAACAAATTTAAATGCGAGAAATATTAGATTTAAACAACACATTTCCAATTTAAAGGGTAGCTCAAAACAAAATAACTTATCACGGTGGATTCATTCTCAAGTCCATGGGTTCAGAACCCTCAATCATTTGTTCCATATCATCTCACAATTCTCAAATTTTCTTCAATCCAAACTACAATCTATCTGGTATCGATCCCCACCGCAAATAGACAATCTATTAGGCTCCCGTCCACCATGCCTAACTCTCCAGGCCCATGGCACGGCTATATGACCTTTGAGAACATTTGCGCATGGCCCAAGACCGACACCGGATAACTCGTCCCAACCCACGATTCGATTAAAAGCTAAAACCCTTTTCTTTTTACTTACTCGCACGATTCAAACTTGATATTCAACACATGAAAATCTATGGTTTGCAGATTACATGAGTCCAATGGTCAGATAAGTCCAACAATATAACGAATTGAAAAAAATAAATAAAACAAATGTCAACATATTCGCCATAAATCGACCTATCAATTTAAGTTTACTAAAAATAGTAAATTAACTCCATAAATCATGAAATTCGACAGAGATGTAGATAATCAAATTTAGAACAAACTTTCTGTTTTATGCTAATGCTAGATGTCACTCTAAACGAGGTAAAAACGGGTTCTAACATGTCACAGTAAATCTGTCTGAAACTGCACAGTACAGTCAGGTTCGAAAATTCATAACTAATTCTACGTACATCGAATCCCGACGAGTTCTATACCAAAGTTGCTCAACTTTTCAAGATCTACAATGTTACTGTTTAGTATTCTCTCATATTTGAACTCGAAGGTGTCCGAATTTTATAAAACAGAAACTGCACGTAATAATGGTTTTCTTCTCTTCGGTTCCATTCTAAACTTATAAAATCTTAACGGTCGGAAACACAACCATGACTACCAATTTTTTCATCATATTTATATCACCAATATATTTATGTATACACGAAAACACAAAAGCAGTAAAACCTATGTAAAAAGTAAGTTTGAAGGTCCTACCTTTCGTCCGAAGTTTCTAGCTCAACGACCGATACTAAAATTGATTGCTTCACCTAGACGGGAAATCTACGAAGAGTTTATTTCTAGTATAAGAGAAACATTCACAGCGAGAGGGAGAGAAAAATATAATGAAAGAAATAGACGATTTGTTTTTACCGAAGGAGAAGAAATGAGAGCCGAGAGAGAGACTTGCTGAGAACGAGATAAAGAGTATAGAGAAAATCAGCCATGGGTTTCAAAGGAATAGATGTAGGAGAATAGAATAAAAAGAATAGGAAATGTGTTAATGAATTAGAGAAAGAGACAAAATCATTTGATGAGTTTATGGCAAGGTAAATAGCTAGTAAATATTTTAGGAGAGAATAATCACATAAGGAAATATTTGATTTGATTTGTCCTCCCAATCTAGGCTAGGAATAATGCGAATTAGGAAACCCAATTAGGTAGCTAACATATTAGGAACCAAAATATAAATATTGCATAATTCACATGACTAATTAACATATTAGGAAATAATACACAAAATTCATAGAAATTAGTGAATAATTAGTAAATAATTAGTAAAATCACGGACTTTACGTGTTCAATATGAAACACATTCATCTTGAGATTTGTAGATCAAATGAGTTTGATCCCACGTTGTAATCTCTTTTTTTAAGATCAAATTACTTTGCAATCTTAATAGACAATATCTTAGCAACGTGATTTTTATTTGGTCAATGTCTCAACTAGCACTAAATATTAAATTGTTTAGATAATCAAAATGGGCTTTAAAAAGGCCCACAAAAGGACAAATTGGACCATTCAGTCCATAAAACTTCATACTGAGAATTCAAATCTCATATGTGCAGGCAAAAATTCACTCAAATGATGCTTAGAGCGAATTAAATATGAATGGTAATGTATCGTAAAAGATATCTCAATAACTTTCATTTAAAGACCACAAGAGAAATGAATCAAATTCACTTTACACTTACATATCTCTTCAACATAAGTGGACTTCCATTAAATAACGTTATCCCTAATTAAAATCCTGGCTCCCCTGTTGGAGACTAAAACTTACTGTGCGTAATGGATTTGAAATTTTTTAGGGTTAAGACAGAAAAGTAGTAATATATTTGGTACTTCTGTGAAATTTATTTTCATAATCTCACTTTACATTATATGAAATCTGCAAGTTTCAATAATATTCTTAGATCTCCTCTGTCAAAATAATAATGATGATGATGTTAGACCTCTGTTTTTTTTTTTTGCTCTCTCTAAACTGTCGTATTCTTTTATTTACTACTGTATGAATTTCTTGCTCTCTTTTCTTCAAAAAAAAAATGTTAGACCTCAAAAAAAGAAGTCTTCACAAAACTTGTCACCTAACGACCACATTTTGTTCATTTAAAACAACTAACATAATTGAAAGATCAAATACTGAACGAAAGTTTAAAAGTGGAAACGAGGTGGGTGCTATGCACCCTTCGGCCGTATGATTGCATTTTGAACGGTGCGGATGTGTTTTAATTTTTTACCGATAAAAGTAAATCAAAATTAAATTAACCTAAGGCCTCGTTTGATTCGTGGACTAAATTTGGTGGGATTAATAGTCCTGGAACTAGTAGTCCTGGACTATTTGTCCTGGGACTAATTTAGTCCTGAGTCTCTCTCAATCCCATATTTGATTCATGCAGGATTAACATCGGGATATCCCATGTTTTGGGCAATCCCATGTTTGGTTCCTTTAAGAATTAATATCAAGATTATCTCTCTCTCAAAAACCAATTTCAACCAAATAAATTTTTCAAAAAAAAAATATACAATTCCATTTCTTATGAAATGTGAAGACCCGGAAATTCATATTTATTTTTCGTAAATAACAATGGGTTAATGTGAGGAATTGAATAAAATGATGAAATTGACTAAGTGTTGGGATATGGTGAGATACATGTGGATTGTGGTGTATTTGATTTACACGAGTCACTTTTGGACCTCTAGTGTAATTTTTTTAAGGGAGAAAGTGCATGTGTGTATTTGTGTGGTGTGGATGAGAGAGAAAACATCACTTCCCCTCCCCCATTTGGCCGGCCACCCATCTCTCTCTCTCTCTCTTCTTCATTTACTCCATTAAAGCCCCATAAAACCTTCACAAAATCTCACCTCCAAACTTACTCCCTTCACAAAAGCTTCTCAAAATCACGTGCTCTACGCGTTGGTGTATTTATTTCACCCCGGTGTTTGAAGGTTTTTTTCTTGGAGTTTGGAGCTTGACCTAGGGTTTCACTATTGGAGGTGTTTTCTAGTCACAATCTTAAGAGGTAGGGGATCATCCTTCGATTCTCAATGTAAATTTGATGTTTGTGTGTGTATTATCCTCACATTTGTTAAATCTCTCTTAACTCTTGCTTTGAGCCCTTTGTGGAAGCACTCTAGTCTTGCAATGTTGATATAGTGTTGTTTTATCTATTTCCTAAGTGATTTACTAGCCAATTTGTGGGTTTGATTAGAGTTGGGTTGAAATCCCCACCATGGGTGAAAATCTGCTAGAACTGGTTACTACTTAAGCTTTTTGGGCAACATAAAAGCAGAATTGGGAAAAGTGTTAAACTACAATGTTGTAGCTCTTCAAATTACCTACGTTTTGATATATAATACGCCCAAAACCGAGTTTGGTGTGAAAAGTTATGGCGAAAATACTGGAGGTTGTTCAAAATCTGCTCGTAATGGGTTTGTATCGATACAAAGCCACTTTGTATCGATACCAGAGGGGCTGTTCAGCTTTTGGACCCTGTGTATCGATACACCCTCATGTGTATTGATACAAATGGCCATTTTTGGCAAAAATCATGTTTTGTGACCCCTTTTGATTTCTTCGGGCATTTGCTTGGTATAACCATCCTCCGAACCTCGTTTCTTGTTCCGATAATTGTTCCAGACCTACTCACTTGTACCATTAGAAATTTATTGGTCTTCCGTGATTGATTAATATTATGTTTTACGCTCAGTGGGCTTACTTGATTGAATTGAATGAGAATTGTGGATTGAACTAACATCGAGGGAATGGATGACACAATGACACGAATACGTGGTGTACATATACCTAAATTGAAAGTGAGAACTTCAATGAATGACACGGGGCCCGAAAGGGTATGCCCGGAATGACACGGGGCCTGACGAGGTATGCCCGGAGTATAAAGAATGGTTTAAATGGATAAAGCGTATAATGAGAATGTCTTGAACACTTGTGACGTGTCGAGTACGTATCAGATACGACAGAGTCATATTTGGGTTGTATTAGTGACTATCGACTTCTTTGATATTCTTACCCTTTCTCATATGATCTTATGGACCTTATCACATGTTTATTTTCCTTGCTGCACGTCATGGGCATCTCATTTCCATTTAGAATCGATAGATGTTTTCCTACTGGGCTAGTGAGCTCACCCTTATAATTTTCAGGTACTCAACAAGGCGGAACATGACTTGGCATGTGGATGTGCATGCATGACTTCATTATTTTGAAAGCTAATCGGACGAGTTACATGATCATCTTGGACTAGTATTATTTTTGAAAAGATGAACGTTTAACTTGTAATACATGTATTTTTGACTAGAAACTCGTGAAGACTATTTGGCGATGTAATCATTTCGGGTACCTTAAACATTGAGTTTTCGTTGACTTTGAACATGTAATTTGATCTTGACCGTGGAAGGTGTTGACCTCCACGTGGACTATGTATTATTTATGTTTATGAAAATTTGGGGCGTTACATGAAATCACTCCATCTGCAAACTTCCACTGAATCCAAGTAAAAGGGTTGAAGATGGGTGTACAGTAAACCAAATTTCTGAAGAACCCCAAAGAAACATCACGATCTGGAAATTATTCCATTTAGAATTCCAAATTACCAAACCAGAAAGACGAACCCAATCTTCATCACCGAACACAATATCTTGAATTTTGTTCATATACCAGACTTGATCTTTTCAGCATTCTCGAAAACGAAATCGATCTGGCGAGAACGAGATCTTTCCAGCATCCTTAACTCGAAAACGAGAGAGAGAGAGAGAGAGAGAGAGAGAGAGAGAGAGAGAGAGAGAGAGAGAGAGAGAGAGAGAGAGAGTACCTGGTTATCTCCGACGAAATCGATCCACAACTCTGACCGACAAGGATGCGAGAAGAAGATGAAATCGATCTGGCAGCGGAATGAATAACGAGGAAGAAGACGATCTTCGTTTTTTGTGGAAAAATCATTTGGATGGCAATTTTGTAATATCTAGCCGACAAGAACGCGAGAAGTTTTAGTCCGGGATAGTTAAATCCCATCCCCCCATGGGATTACACAATACCTACCGTATATGGATAATTTTTGTCCTGGGATTGTTAATCCCAACAGTTTTTTGGGAACCAAACAAGGGATTAAGTGGGATTGGACACATCTAATCCTATCCCAGGTGCCCAATACACGAATCAAACGAGGCCTAAGTGCACAACATCCACCCCACGTCCGTTAAAAAGCCTTCCACATTGATTTAGAACACGCGCTCGCCTCATCACCTACTTTTGAAATTTTTTCCTAAATCTGCACTTGGTAGCTATAAACTGAATGGACAACGATGATAACACTGATTGCAAATGATGGGTTGAATGCCGGAAAAATTAATATAACATTAAAGCTATTGCAAATCGAGAGTGCTATTGCTTCACGTACGATGATGGCGTTATATTCCGATATTGATGACCAAATTAAGAACGAATTGAAACCTATTGTTACCTTAGAATCCTTAGTACTCTTTCCGACCATCTGTATGATGTATACCTAATTAACTACCACCGAAACTGCAAAAAAGCCTTGGGATATATATATATTTTTCTCACGGCAAAAAAGATTTTATTAATCACTGAAAGATTACAATGATAATGATTAAAAGGAGCAAGGAGAAAGCTTCAAATTAGAAGAATCAAAAGCCTAGACCGAGACCCAATCCCCGATTGGCAAGAGGTCAATCGAGAAGAAAAAAAAACAACCCAACTAAACCAACTCCTTAAGAACCAGCAACAACAAGAAAACTTGCACAACCGATAGATTACCAAACAGAAAAGAAAACCCAAAAACAACCAGCAAACAACCCAAAAATAGCAATAAGAATTGCACAAACCGAGAGACTACCAGACCTAACTCAACCAAGAGAATCCCACATTCCAAACCCCAGAGAACAAAACAAGCTCCAAAGAAGCTACCAAAGAACTCCCCAGAAGACCGCGATCACAGAAGCAAAAAATCATAGATCACAAGCAGCCCTATCCATATTTTGGGCCTTCATTTCAGCAAATTTACTTATAACTTCAGCTTCATCCGTGTGATATCCAATTCCAAAGGCTTTAGAAGTTTCCCAGACATTTAGTGCCTTATCGACTAAAATTTTATTTCTGTTAACAATACCCATTGAAGAAATAGAGGCAGATAATGCAACAACAGCAACAGTGGAAAATCCTGATTGTTTTGACTGAACTAAAGTTCCTTTATTTCCTCGTCAATCTCTATTTCCTATTCCTTGTTCTGTTTCTAGTAGTCTTTTGGTGTCATCTATCTAATATTTTTTTATTGATGCAGACACCTCTGACACTGTAAGAAAGGCTGAAGGCAACTTCAAGGAAAAGTTACGAGAGCTTGGAGGACTTGACGCGGTTTTTGATGTGGCTCGGAGTTGTTACATTGTTATGGAGGTGGTAGCTTGTATGTTTTTGGATCTTATTTTTTGTGGTACAATTTTAAAACTGAAACAGCTTAAACAAATTACTTGAACTGAGTGCTGGTATAAGTGTGGATTTTCAGGAGGTTGTAGTGTGTGCAATTTCTTTCTTATATTGTGCTGTGAATCTTGCTTCCATATTTTATGCTGAGATGTGTGCTAATGCATCAATAAAATGCTGACTGCAGAGAGCAACCATATGTGATTATCAAAGGATATAAGTTAGGGTTGTAGGTGTGTAGGATTGTAGACATAATATGACGAGGGGAAATTTCACTTTCCGGCGAAGAAGTATTACCTTGTTTCCAATTAGCCCGTTAGAAGATTGTTCTCCCCTATTTGGTCCTTAAATCAACTATTTATTCCATGTAGGCCACTCCCTCCTTCCAATTTTTTACAGAAAATGGCACATTGTGGGACACCTGACACCACATGAATCTAAACCGATTAACAGACCCATACCAAATCCAAACCCATTGATCCATATCATCCTTTTCTCTCTCTCTCTCTCTCTCTCTCTCTTCTGTTTTCTCCACCACCCACACCATCTTCAGCCTCTCTCTCTCTCCCTGTCCCATTTTCTCTCTCATCTTCTCCCTACACCAATGCCCCAGTCTGTTTGTCCAACGCCACATTGTATTTCAGGTGCAGTTTCACCCTACTTCTCTCTGTGTGTGTGTGTGTGTGTGTGTGTGTGTGTGTGTGTCCCATTTTCTATCTCATCTTCTCCCTACACCAATGCCCCAGTCTGTTTGTCCAACGCCACATTGTATTTCAGGTGCAGTTTCACCCTACTTCTCTCTCCCACCTCGACGAGCGGCTAAATGTTTTTCAAGGCTAAATGTTTTTCAATTGCTATAATCCTTGCTTGAAAGAAAAGACACAAGCCTGCTTTGATCAACTTTAGAGGTTTAGGAAACAGTTACAGCTTGCATTTCCCACCTCTCTCTCTCTCTCTATATATATATATATATATATTAAATCCATGATGGGGAGGCACGGTGCTGGTGACAGTTATGGGCCTATGGCAAGTGCAATGGGAAAGAGATGAGGAAATGGGAGGGAGGGATAGAGGTGATTCCTAGTTCTGGGGGAAAGGGGGCCGTAAGGAGAGAGGAGGGGCTGGATTTGGATAATGGTAGGTGAAAATGGTGGGCATGTGTGTGTGTGTGTGTGTGTGTGGTGGTTGGGGGGTTTGGCGGAGGTTTTTGTTGGTGGTGATTTGGGGTAGGCACTTTCAGGCTGGATCTGTGGCTTGGAATGGCATTGGTGGTGGTTTGGGATGAGTGTGGTTATTCTGAGGAGCTGGTGTGGGAGGGCTGCGGTGGTGCTTGTCGCTAATGTCTGGCTTGCAGAGGTTCAGTCGTGTAGGTTGAAAATTTCATAAGAGAGTCGGGTAAGTGTGGAGAGGGAGAAGAGGGGGAGGGCTGACGGTTGTGTTTTGGATCTCTGTGGGTTTGGCGTGGATCTATATGGGTTGTTGGGCTTGTGTGGTGGATTTGATGCCAACTTGGCTTTGTCCCTCAAAATTGGGACTAACATTGGTGATTTCCAATTGGGAACAACGAAATAGTTTGGTATAGAATTATTCAATTGTTGGTTTGGGCCAAGATAAGGAACTGTCTTACTTTTAAGGGGCAAAATGTAATATGCCTTAGTATAGCTTGCTTCAACTTTGACAAGATTGACTTGCTAAAAATGTCACTGTCCTTGATTATAAATATTTGAGTTAAGGTAATTCACCGAGATGCTTTTGATGTGGCTATTATTAAACTTCTTGCAATCTGGCCGAATGCCGAACTAGTTACTTCATGTGATCGCTAAATTGTTGCTTGCTTCTTCCCGTTGGTGAACCCTTGTTCCTGTTTTTTTTGTTATCCATGATTTTGCACGTTTTTTGCAACACACATGTGCCATCTACCATGATCCTGGTGTTAGCATTTAATGGATTGAATGAGAATGAAGTTTTCATTCTTCTGTACATGCCAAATCATGAATTATTTTTTGCATCAAATTTTTAAATGCTCTGGCTCAGTTGGACATTTTTTTATTTTTTTATCCTGGGAATCCATTGTTAGCATTTTCCTATTCTTTTTTTTTTCCCTTACATTTTCTGATCGTTGATTGTGGCATTGCGCAGAGATGCTTCGATAAAAGTTCCTTCTCAAGTCAGGAGCCAAAAGAAAATGCGGACATAGAGAGTCTGGTGCTGCTTTTGAAATGTTTGAAGATCATGGAAAATGCCACATTCCTTAGCAAGGACAATCAGGTAAACT
>JAXBDA010010443.1:0-10521 GCA_036023075.1 Gaultheria prostrata
ACTCAAGATGTAAGGGTAATATAGTAATTTCACATGAGAAAAAAGACAAAAAGGGAGTGTGAATGGCTAAAAGGGGAGTGTGAAAATCATTCCCCATATATATATAGGCTTATTTGTACGGATGGTCCTCAAAATATTATCAAAGTATTAATTTGGTCCCCAATATATAAATCGTGTCTATTGAGTGGTATTGAGTCCCCAATGTTAACAATTTGCGTCTACATGGTCTTCTCCCCACACGCCGTTTGTTTTCAGTCAAAAACCCATTTTACCCTCAAACGGTCAACCCCCACTTTCACTTTCCAGTGGCCCCTCTCTCTCTCTCCCTCCCTCCTCCGATTCAATGCAGACCGAATCAACCAAGAGCAGAGACCTCGTCTCATGGATTATGTCGTAATAAAACCATCCTTTAAAGCCCTCAACTTCAACTCCTCCTATCCAAAACTCACCAACCTCAATATCCCCAAAAAAAAAAAATTTGAAAAGAATATCCCCAAAAATTCCTTCACCACTTTCCACTCCAGTTACCGAAAACGCTGTCCTACTTCAATCTCTGTTTCTTCTTGCCCCAGTACCAATCCGAACCACCAAAACCCAGTTACAGAAATCAAAAACTGCACCAAACCCATCTCTCACTTTTCCAATTTGGCCAAGAAATGGGCCTCGAATTTGCAAGATCCAGATTCTAAGTACTTGCAAAACGGAGGTTTGGGATGGCGTTATTGAGCTTGACGACTACTACGAGGGTCAGATTAAATTCATTCGTGGCCATGCTGGCCGAGAATCCGACGTTCGTTTCGGGCTTTTTTGCTTGGATGATGGCGCAATCAGTGAAGGTGTTACTGAATTTCTTTGTGCAGAAGAAGTGGGATTTGAGGATCATGTTTGCTTCGGGAGGGATGCCGTCATCTCACTCGGCGTTACGCACTGCTCTGACGACGTCTGTGGTGATTGCCATGGAGTGGCGGACTCTTTGTTTTCGGTTTGTTTGGGGTTTAGTTTGATTGTCGTGTATAATGCAATTGGTGTGCGGCGGCACGCTGGGTAAAGGTGTTTATTTCTTACGGAAAACAGACGGTGTGTGGGGAGGAGATCATGTAGGCGCGAATTGTAAACATCGGGTACTCTATAGACACGATTTATGGGTGAGTTTCCCAGATTTTATCAAGTTTTGATAAAATCAAGAGTTGATAAAATCAACTTTTGATAAAATCAACTTTTGATAAAATCTGATTTTATCAAGCGGGAAACTCACCCTATATATTGGGGACTAAATTGACACTTCGGTAATACTTTGGGGACCATTTGTATAAATAAGCCTATATATATATATATATATATATATATATATAAAACACGTTTTAAACACATTGAACAGTTGGGATTGTGAAAATAATTTTTAAAACCTTCAAAACGCCCAAAACCTTCCAGTCAGGGATCCTTGACTGGAAGCTGGCGCTATATGGAAGAGCTTCTAGTCCAGGCTCCGGACTTCCGGACCTCCACGTTCCCGATATTTTTTTTATGATCCGAACCGTCCATTGTGTTTAAAACGTGTTTTTAAGGGCCCCGCGAGAAATCATAAAAAATAAATACCGGAAAAAACTTGATCCAAACAGTTTTTCACAAAACTGTAAATGTACAGGTTTTGTGAAAAACTGCTCGGATCAAGGTCTTCCCGGTATTGTTTTTTGATCATTTCTCACGGGGACCCTTAAAAACACGTTTTAAACACATTGAACGGTTCGGATTTTGTGAAAATAATTTTTAAAACCTTCAAAACGCCCACAACCTTCCAGTCAGGGATCCCTGACTGGAAGCTGGCGCTATATGGAAGAGCTTCTAGTCCGGGCTTCGGGCTTCCGGACCTCCACGTTCCCGATATTTTTTTTATGATCCGAACCGTCCAATGTGTTTAAAACGTGTTTTTAAGGCCCCCGCGAGAAATCATCAAAATAAAATACCGGGAAAAATTTGATCCAAACAGTTTTTCACAAAACTGTAAATGTACAGATTTTGTGAAAAACTGCTCGGATCAAGGTCTTCCCGGTATTGTTTTTTGATAATTTCTCACGGGGACCCTTAAAAACACGTTTTAAATACATTGAACAGTTCGGATTTTGTGAAAATAATTTTTCAAACCTTCAAAATGCCCAAAACCTTCCAGTCATATATATATATATATATTCAATGTAATAGCCGGACTTTTTTAAATTATAGGAGGGACGACTGCAAGTAGGGTCCTTGATAAGAAGACCCTACCAACATTCAATGAAGATTGAACCGACTAAACACCAAAAAAAGGATAGTGACCATCCAACAGTCTTCAGCCAACTCATTAGGCAGAAAGTTGCCCAGGGTATTTCCTCACAACCTCTGATCTTCCTCCAGACCATCTCCAAATATTACCAACAATAACCGAAGCAATCTTGGAATTAGCAGCACTTCTTAAACTGTAGACGAATCTATCACCATAACTCTTAAAAAGATGACCGAGTGATTGCCAGTTATCCCGAACAAAGGATAACTTATTTAGTTTTCCAGCAACACAAGCCACCAGTATTGGCCAGTCATGTGTTTATCTTGCAGGAAGAAAAGGGGCAACATGTAACTATGACTACAAACTATTGGTTGCGCGCAATGTCAGTTTGGCGCCGGAAAGCTGAATAATTTCTCCGAAAAAAGAGACAAGAAGAACAGAAAAGTTGTACTGTAAGGAGCATAGCCGTTATGAATACTCTCTCACCAAAAAACTGTATGATTCATCTCACAACAATTGTTCAATTACAATGTGGGAAGTCCAACATCTGGAACCCGAATACTTATTCGATATCTAATGGATGAGCCTGCATCCCTGGAACAACTCAAACAGACACTTCCCCAGAAAATAAAGAATTACAAACAGAACAAGTTCCAAAATTGTTGGTAAAAGAATATCTATGTACAATACAGAATAGTTAGTCTATATGGAGTATGTACCGACCGGACCAGCACTTCGGGATCAGAAATAAAAACATCAAATGTTGTCCTTTGAGCAGACAGAAAGCTATTCAGCTGAACATCTGCCTCAGAACTGATCTAACAAGTCCGTAGAAACAACCATTTCTTTGTAAATTCAGCAGGAATTTGACTCATACTCGTGAGAAAGCCAGGGGTGCTCTAGGGCATCCCTTGCCGTCGGACGCCTCTCAGGGTTTATCTCAAGCAAGTCCCTCACGAAATTGATAAATCCAATGTCAGAGACCGGCATGTGGTGTTCCAAGGATGACTCCTCAGGAATTACATACTCCAGTTGGGTTGTATCCTAAGTAAAGACATGAGTTTAGAAAAAGAATAAACTATAGAGAAAGTCCAAACATATTATTTGCAGATTGTCAAGAATTCTCACCCCTGTTCGCCAAAAAAAAAAGGATTCTCACCCCTATCCTCAACCTTTTAAAAAGTCCATTTTGAGTATGTTTTTACACATCATAAACCATAATGACAAAGCAGCCTAGTTAGAGAACACATGACTCGGGCCTTGTTCCTCTCAATTTTTTTTTTTTTTTTGGCACTTTTTGTATTTTTTGTTGTCTTTAATCAAATTTTTCCGCATTTGTTAGTTTTTCGTCAACCATTTTACGTTCAGTGTTTTTCCAAAATTATGACCGAAACTCGAATATTAATTTACATAGACACAAATTGTTTTTTTTTTCTTTTTCAAAATATGAGAGTTTCGGTCATAATTTTGTACTTTTCCGAATCCTCTCGTCGAGACAAATCATCGAACGTATAAAGTTTGACGCAACGCTAACAAATGCAGAAAAAAATTTAAATAAAGACAACCAAAAAGTGCAAAAGTACCAAAACAAAGTTCAGAGGAACAAGGCCTGAATCATATAGAGAAAAAAACCTATTTGAAATTGGTGTAAATCTCAGCAACTAATCATGTAGGAAACAGAAATAACTGCAGGAAGATGATAATTTTGTGCACGAGACCAATGCAAAATTGAAACTCACAAGGTAATTCAGCGAGTGAAAAACTATGCTACAAAGTTCTTTTAACTTCTTTAATAGCTTATTCCTAGTGAGCCAGGAAAAGAGAACCTAGAACTAGAACTACAAAGGCGAGTACTTATATACCAAATGGAGTTGACGAGTTCAAAATTTCTACTAAAACAGAGGACAGTTAAAGCAAGCAAACCTCATTTATGAGATAAAGATCATATTCTTCTGTGAAATATTTGTGGGTCTCCTGCCCTTTCTCTAACATCTCCACATCAATTGGACCAAGCATGCCAATCATGCGAGCAAGCGCCATCACAAGTGTGTCATTCGGGAAAAGTACCTAGTAGGAACATAAATGATGAGCAGAATATACAAACTGAAATGAAGGTTGCAAAATCAGATCACAACTCTTTCGAATATATGAAATCAACAAATCCATGAGTAACTTTTCAAAACTATTCCAATTCCAGAATAAATAGAACAGAGCCAATCTAAGACATACTTCCCCAGAGCATAGCTCAGCCAAGATACAGCCAAGAGACCAAAGATCAATCCTCTGGTCATAAGGGAGGCCTAGGATGACTTCAGGAGCCCTATAGGAACGAGATTGTACATAGAGGCTCAAGTTGTCTGTTAGAAAGCAACTGCTTCCAAGATCAATAACCTTTATCTCACATCTGCTGTAACTTTTGATAAGAATATTCTCTGGCTTAAGATCAGAGTGAATAATCCCCAAGTGATGCAAGTATTCCAAGGCCTCCAAACATTGCCGTGTTATGAGCTGTGAAAGGGAACATTGTTGTGAAAAGGGAACTACTCTCATTTCCATGCAACAGCCACATGATTCCATGACTCGGTTAAGCAAGATATTAAACAGAGGACTAAGAAGAAACATTTACAATACCTGCAGTCTGCTCAGCGTAAAGTAGCACTCTCCACCAGATTCTCTATTATATTTTTGAAATTCATACAAGTTTGCCCGAAGAAGTTCACAAACAATGAAAAGGTGCTCCTGCAATGTTTGTAACATGGGGGAGAAAGATCATTGCCCGTGGCTGAACACTACATTAGTTGCTAACCCAGATAGTTAAGAACAAATAAAGCACTTGCAGCTTGATTTTAATTGGAATCAATTTCTAAGCTAAATTAACATGGCACCAAAACAAAGTAAATAATAACCATCTAGAAAGTTCGAGTTCTAATCCTCCGATAGTACTTGAAAATTTAGTTTTAGTGATGCAATTAGCCTCTCTAATAATAGCAAGTAATATTAGATTTAGGATGACAAGCATAACACCATTCCTGTTAGGTCAAGTAACTGTGGTCTAAACAAACATTTTTCAAGGCATACAAACCAGGAAAGCTTTCAGGACCACAAGGCCCACATCAATTTAATGAAAGATTGAAGTTCTTGTAATGAACTATAACAGTGGTAAATGCATAAATGATTTCAATGCGTCAAACTTCAACTCCCTATACCTGATAGTAGAAGTAATCATATAAACGCAAAATGTGGCGTTCATCACCAGGATCATGCTTATTCACCAGCTTTAGAAGTTTAATTTCATCCAAGCTCTGATCAAAGAAGTCCTTGTCATTTTTTATGATCTTCAAGCAAACATCCATTCCTGTGTGCAGATCATGTGCCTGAGCAACTTTGCTAAAAGCAGCTGAACCCAGGTATTCTGTTACATAATATCTGCCCGCTATTATACTATTGATTACTATAGGCAGATCCTTGTTCTCTTCAAATCCAGTCCTGTGCAGGAAAAAGTAAATTGTTACAGCTGTTTGCTAGAAATCAACTTGCCATACACAGGCTCAAAATCTCAAACACAAGAGACAATTCAGTATCTCAGTCGTTTTTATATAGGCTAGTCCAACCTTTCCAAGTCATAACAAGTCAATGAAGTATCAAGTGCCGAAACTGAAAACGATTCCTAAAATTATATTGGCTAACCGAAAAACTTTTATCCACGTCTCTTAGTAGCGAATAAAACCCAGATCTTAATAAAAGTAAAGCAAAACTTACCGATTTTTCCGGTGGATAATTCGTAGATCGAACACTTCATATTCATCCCCGTTAGCGTCAAGCATCAAAAGCTGATCATCAATGACACCGTCCTCTTCATCAGCATCAACCTCTGGCTCATGGGAAGTTGCAGCTACTTTTGTTGCATTTCCACCTCCATAGTCATCTTTTTCATGCGGGAGGAGATCTTTCTCAGCAACCGAAACGTGCAAGTCAGAAGTAACTTTAAACTCTTCGGTGCAGTCATTGTTGGAGCTCCTCTCACATTTAATGTTATTTTCATCATCAACTTTCAGACAACCGAGGCTACGGTCCTTAGTATCTGTTCCAAAAATTTCAGCTTCTGAACAGCATATAAAATTGGGGGCAGAACAGCTATATAAAGTGCACCCCTCTTTCCCATTTTCAACACTTTTTTCATTTTGGACAATTTCATTCAAATGATCACATTCCATGCATTGAACCCCATGTATGTCATCTGTGGAGGAAATAGTAAAAGGCCAAGGCTTGTCCAAGTCATCACTTCTTTCTACAGTATGAAATCCTTCTGAGATGTTATTGAAATCCAACTGGCTTTCAATTTGCTTCCCTGTCTCCAAAGTCATAACAAACTTGTCCTCACTCGGGCAGGTAAAGGAGTCTGATCTGCCAAAGTGGGGAGGCAAAGGGTAGTCCTCGTCTTTCTCATTGTACCACCAGAGGTCATTTTGCATGTCAAAATCCTGGTATTCACGAGCTGTACCAAATTGAGATAATCTATCTGATGAAGCTTGGGAGCTTAACCCGGTCATAGTGTGCATTCCATACGGATTAGTGAACTCTGCAACAGAAATGCAGAACTACTAAAAAACAAGGATTATCTGCAATTTTGCAAATGATGTTTCACCAGTCCAGTAAAAGTTCAGAATGAAAATAGTTGTTCTTATACTCTTAGATAAGCAATGCATAACCTGATGAACCAGCAACATGGTAGTACTATCAATGTTGCCCCACCTATGTTGCATGGACTCGGGTGTGGGTATCGGGTGCGGGTGGCTTCCTAAACTTAAATCTTAGGATACTAAGATATGTGTCCCCTAATTGGTGTGGGTATGGGGACATGTCGTGAACACTTGTTTATAGTACATATTGCATAATTTTCCAAATTATGTATCGTAAAATGTATTAGGGGTTAAGAAAAATATGATTTTGCTATTTTATGTCCATGTGAGACTATAAATGTCGCTTTTCTAGCAAATATTCTATTCTTTTTCTATAAATATCAAGACAATACCATGACAATAGAGGATCCGAGCGGCCAAAATGGATAAGCGTGTCAGACACATCGACACGGGTACTTCAGCCAAAATAAAGGCTCCATGTGACATAGTGCCACACAATGGGCTATAGTTGCAAAGAACATGAGATTCAACTAATGAAAGACAGGAGAATGCAAAAACACAGCAAGTTTCGAGCAGATCCATCAAAATGTCAACTTAAGACTTCAAAGACCTCATGGCCCAGTTTGATTAGGCAGATAATAAATGA
Source organism: Gaultheria prostrata (assembly GCA_036023075.1). Taxonomy (NCBI): domain Eukaryota; kingdom Viridiplantae; phylum Streptophyta; class Magnoliopsida; order Ericales; family Ericaceae; genus Gaultheria; species Gaultheria prostrata. The sequence continues at coordinate 7,547 of JAXBDA010010443.1, forward strand.
GGAGTACATAATCCTATATCATGAGTAATCCACCAGACCTTTCTTTTTACTTTTCTGATCCGATCCACCAGACTATATGTAATCCCTCCACCGTTGGTAGCTTTCAAATGCCAAAATTGTGATCCCATGGGATTTGTAATTGTAGTACAATTTCTTATCCAGTCAATCAAACATCCCTACGTAATTAAGCTAAAAATCAAGTTAACTTAATGATCAGCCGAATTAACTTAAGTAATCATGCATTTTGCAGTGAATAAATTATGAACAGCACAAACAACACAATGGTTCTCGTACAGAGTTGATAACTTGATACACTCAAAGATACCACAGAAGGAGAGAATCGTGAGAAATCAATTTTTGCCAAAAATAAAAAAATCTTGAGCTAAAGAGATCTGTATTATTTACTATTTACCAATCTTTTGTTTAGTTTTCCGTCAAAAATTTTAAAAGCCATCATTGCTCTCCACCAGAGGAATTAGAAATTAGAAAAGTATAAAAACAAAATCCAAATTAGTCGAGAGACAAAAAAAGACAACCGTTTGTAATTTCAAAATTTTCTCAACTTTAGAGAACTTTTTTTATTTTTAGACTCATCTGATCATCTACGAATAATTGAGAAAATGGTGGGTGTAGGATAATATGGATACAACAATGACAAACTAGTTCGGACATTCGAATATTAAATACACTTTTCTGACATCTACATCTATGCCCTATGTATTATCCTGGTAAAAAAACAGAATTCGACGAAAATCTAATAAAAATTCACAAAAGGCGAACAAAAAATACCATAATACTAATAGTCTAGCAAGATAATACGCACTAAAAGGTTGGAGTGAAGAAACAACAAGTGATTCGAATCTGAAAGCACTACAATACCCGAAGAACACAAATAAGTGGTGGAAGAAACCAAGCTGACAAAGTCTTCCGCAGAACCATCGCTCGATTCGCCGCCGCAGCCGCCTCTATCATCCGCCTCCGTCCGCCTCCGCAACGACGGAATCTTCAACGGCGGCGGGAGCATCGGGAACAAGAACTTCTCCAAATCGGCGGACCGCAGCTCGGCCTTGTCAAGCAAGTCTTCCATGAGCGCCGATTCGGCGCCGGAGAATCCGTTCTTCCTCATAAACTCCACCACTGCTTCGATGTCGGAGATTGCCATGAGCGAGAGGATTCAAATTGAAGAGAAAGGATTCATGGGAGTGGAGGGGAGTGTGATGGTCAAAATTGGGATTTATTTGAGGAAGAGCTAGGTTTTGCATGCCTATATAGAGAGAGAAAGAGGGTAGAGACCGGAAGGAATATATATATATCTCTAGAGAGAGAGAGGAAGGTGCTTCACACTGCTGTAAAACTGAAGCCAGTGGAAAGATCTCTTACCAACTTTTGAAAAGGTTAATGGGTCGGGTCCAACGGGTATTTTGTGTGTGTGAGCTCGAATAACACGTGTAAAGATATACTACTAATAAATCCAGATCGATTATTTGTTTTGTTTTATTTTTTTGACGACGTAAAAAACAATTACTGAATTTAGAAGCATCTAAAAGTAAAACTACTGGATGTGTTCATGAAGCTACCCGGTAAACTTTCATCTTCTAACTAGTACTTGTACTTTCATTTTCATTTTCTCACTAGTTTTCTTTTTTAACAGGAGAAAAGCTTTCGCATTAAGAAAATCTCAGCAACACTTACAACGAATTACATTCGAAATACACTGATAAAAATCTAGAAAAACAACCCATAAAACAAGAGATAAATAACAAACGTGCGCTAGAGTGAGAGAGCTACCTCCAAACGTCTAGACATGAGCCTCTGCTCCCAACACATATTGCAAGGCGTTAACAGATTCGATACACAAGCAAACCGAACCAAAGTCGGGTTTAGTGTGAGTCTAGTATTAAGAAGAATAAACTCCTTAGGGATCGTGTAGACTAAGACCAAATTAAACAACAAGATGGAATTCAGACACAAAAAAAAACAAAACTGCAAAGAAAAAAGAAAATCAACAAGTCTGCTAAAAAATTGAGTCGCCCGAGTCGCCTCGAATCACACCGAGTTTCACAAAGTTAGAACGAGTCGTTTTGACAAATATAATTCCGTTCACCCTCTTTAAAAGAAGATGAACATTACTCTTTCTCTCTTATTGATTGAAATGATATAGATTCCACTAAAAAGTAATGTCCTTACCAAAAAGTTTATTTTAAGGGTAAAAATGAGTACCATTTCAACTGATAAAATGAATGATAATATTCACCCTCATTTAAAAGATGGTGAAAAAAATCGCAATCCTAATTGACACCCGCAAGACGAGAGCAAAGCCTTTACCAGTGGAGACAACTAAGGTAGTTCGCATTTTTTGGTGCAAAGTCATGTAGACGTTGCGACTTGGAACATCAGGGGGACCACTTCAGTTGTGCCAGACGGTGTCGTTTCCATGTGATAATGAATGATGATGGCATTTTGACAATTTGCGGCCTTGCGGGTGCTATCGTTTTACTATTACCGGTGATTAATTGAGCACACACGCAACATAAGTTAAGTTGATGAACACACTTTTGGAAAATAGAACTGCTATATACACAGAAAAATAGAACTGCTATATACATAGAAAATATACCTAGAATTTGAAAATTAATACCCAAATTCACTAGTAGTAAATTTGGACTATTGATTTACACATTCTTGGCACGTAGACTTTCTGTTTGGAAAAAGAAGAGCAAATGCATACGATACTATATAATTGTGGTCGATAAATTTTCATGTACTGTATTACTTACCAAAAAAAAAAAGTTTTCATACATTGACACACACATACATATACATTATACATAGGGAAATGATTTCCACACCCCCTTTTATCCCCACACACTCCCTTTTTGTCTTTATTCAACCTGAAATTACCAAATTGCCCTTCATATGAAAAAGGTGACTCTTGAAGTAAGGGTAATTTGGTAATTTCAGGTTGAATAAAGACA
>JAXBDA010010444.1:0-10520 GCA_036023075.1 Gaultheria prostrata
TGTTTGTGCAATACGATTCTCAACAGAACTCTACATTCCTTATCCGATATGGAATGCTCACATCATTCCCTTATTTCACGGGATACACCTCCTATTACGTAAGAGAGTATTCTAGACTGTTCCAAAACGCTTTACCGTGTTGTCACGTAGCTCGGCTATACCGTCGCTGGCCTGTAGATCCTAAGACCAATCTATTCGTAGCTCGGTTCTGACCCTGCACCTTCTCGTGGTGCCATGGTCGACTATGTATTGCGCGCCTGGCCCTATTCATGGCCTCTTTAGCTCGGTTCCCCTGTAGGGTACATCCGTGTTGCTGTGCCGAGCTAGGGCACCCTAAAGGGAGTATGGGTTTTACCCTCTCCATTTCCATTTTTTTAAGACTACAAGTATGCAGAATGAAAGTATGGAGAATGAAGAAGTGTTCCCTCCCCCCAACTTAAATCATGCAATGTCCTCATTGAATGCCACACACTAAAATATTGGACAAAGAACGAAAAGGAAGGAACGAGATCACCTCGGAAGTGAGAACGAAACAGGCTAAAAGATCATGGGGCATGACCCCCCAACTTGAACACAATGACCTGCGAGTGTTAGTCCCCACAATGCAATGCAAAGAAAAGAAAGGAAAGGGAAAAACAGAAACTAAAATAGAAATAGGGAGGTGTAGAGAGAGAGAAAGAGTGTGTGTGTGTGGGTAGGAGAGAGAAAAGGTTAGGTTGATGTGGGGAAGAAAAAGGACAGCCAGCCGTAAGCTGTTGGTTTGTATTTTTTTTTTTTTGGAAAAAGTAAAACCGGTCCTGACCAACTGTGCAATGGTCAGGACCAAAAATGCTTTATGGTGCTCTCTGAAAAAAAAAACAGTCCTGACCGACTGTGTAATGGTCAGGACCAAAAATGGTGTACAGCAGGCGATGATCTTTCTGAAAAACCGGTCCTGACCACTTGAAAATTGGTCCGGACCACAATATCTGCGCATTTTTTTTAATGGAAAGGGCTTCCGGTCCGGATGGTTTTGCACTATTGCTTCGGACAACTTTTCCTGCAGTTTCCTCCAACCTATTTTTCACTCCAAACCTGAAGAAACTAAGACTCAAGCACAAAAATATCACGAAAAACAACTGAAACAAGAACTAAATCATAATTCAAAAACATGTACAAAGACAACGAAATCCACCACTTCTTCACGCGAAAGGCACGAGTACTACTTTTCTCCCTAATTTCTCACTTAAATTTGCGTAGAGAAGGTCATCATAACAATCCCGGGTAAATCATTACTCAACAGGTTAAATCACTCAAGGTTTTTCCTTAAAGAAATCAGAGCCAATCGTCTTTTATGACTATCCGAGACTTGACAATAAGATTGTTAGAAACCCAGATACACAAATATAAGGCTAGAAATTAGGTGGCTATACCGGACCATTAATAGCCGTTCGGGCACGGCTAACACTGGAGTTATTGCAAACTCCAAGGATTTATAGTCTCCTAGACTTGTCACGATTCACCGCTCACTTGACACTCAAAGAATAGATTTAATCCTCCGTTTAAAATTCACGCGAGATGGGTCATCCTAAAAGATATAATTCGACTCTTCCACAGTAATGAAAAACAATAGGTCACATAATCGAGTCGGAATTATCCCTCTAACCACCAAACGAGTAAAGCCGCCATACCAAAGGAAGGTTTTCTTGTAGAGAAGTCCCTCTAGCAAAACTCGATGGGTTGGACCTAAAGACTCTATCCCGATGACAAAATCGCTTCCCAGTTCTTTGATGTACTGCCTAGTGTCATCGATTAGCCTATCCTGTTCAGACTTATCTCTATCTGTCAAAATGACAACTGACATAATTTCTAGTGGCCCCAACAATTTAACACGAGGATTGGGTGAAAAAGGTTTGAGCTCACAGCTAGGTGACTCTGTGGCAATCAGAAGTGGAGATAATGAAGAAGGTTGAAGAGGCTCCACATTAGATATCCACTCCTCAATACGTGACCAAGGAGCAGAGTCCACCAATGACCTGATTTGCTCAATAGACTCGTCAAGTTCAAAATTAGTACCATATTGAGCTAAGTAAGCCTCCAAAGAATCATCACCATTAGAATGTGTGAAAGAGTTATTTAGGATATTAGCAACCTTGCAAGCATTGCTAGCCTCCTCGTGTGAAATCTCCTCCTCTACTAGGTTCTTTATGACATCGACTGCAAAGCAGTATACCTCCACTTGAGGTTGTTTCGCGGTATTGTAGACATTAAGCTTAAGGGTCATATTACCAAATGTGACCTCCATCTCTCCACTCCTCACATGTATATTAGCATTAGCCGTCGCCAAGAACGGACGACCAAGTATAACATGCGTTTGTTTTCTGAGGGTGTTCACCGATTCTGTGTCAAGGACTATAAAATCAGCAGGGAAGTAGAAATCATTAACCTTGACAAGAACGTCCTCAACTACTCCACGCGGTACCTTTATGGATCGGTCTGCTAATTGTAGGGTCACCGTCGTGGGTTTCAACTCTCCAAGTCCCAACTGCTCGTACACCGAGTAAGGGATCAAATTGACACTAGCCCCTAAGTCTAAAAGTGCGCGCTCAATGACATGACTACCAATGATAATGGCAATGGTAGGTGTGCCCGGATCTTGCAACTTAGGGGGAGTGGCGGATTGAAAAACAGAACTCACTTGCTCGGTGAGGAGGACCTTTTTGGACACATTTGTCCGAGATTTCCGCTTGTGAGTGCAGAGGTCCTTTAAGAACTTGGCATAGTTTGGGATTTGCTTAATAGCATCTAGGAGGGGTATGTTGATATCCACGCGTTGGAATACCTCAAGAGTGTCCTCCATAGATGTTGGCTTTTTGGCGTAGGGAGATGGCCCATTTAGAGCAGCGGGGAATGGGGCTTTGGGCACATATGGTGGTGCCTTGGAGCCCATGGTTGTGGCGGTGGGTGGTGAAGTAGTGACTGGAGGGGTTGCCTCCTTGCTATGCGAACTCTCCTCCCCGGAATCAGATGGGGAGGAGGGAGCCAAGTGCTCCTTGCTTTTCGGCTGTTCGGGTCGGGTTTCGACCTCTTTCTTGTTGCGAAGGGACATGAGAACATTCGCATGTTGGAAGTTCTCAGTCCCTTGATTACCCTCACATTGGTTTTGACCTCTCGGGTTATGAACTAGCGGTCTAGGCAACCTACCTTCTTCCATACGGTTCACTGTGTTGGCCAATTGGCCCAATTGGGCCTCTATTCAAGCGATGGATTGGGTATGAGAATTCACCTGTTGTTATGTCGCAGTCATCATCTCAATTGCCTTTAGAACCTTATCCTCAAAAGAAGGGTCCCTCGAGGATTGGGCAGGTGCTTGCTGAGGAGGTAGCTATTGGTAGGCCGTGAAGCGGTAGGCCGCAGGATTATACGGTGTGGACCATGGCCTAGACTGTGGGGCTGGGGTGTTGTCATGTGGCTGTTGCCATGACAAGTTAGGATGCTTCCTATATCCCGGGTGATAAGTATTGGAAGATGGATCACCCGGTTTTGGAAAATAAGGCGCATTAGAGTACCCCTGAGCAGTGTGAACTTGCTCTTCCGCAAAACCAGGAAATTGGTCTCTCGCCGGACACTCGGTAACATAATGGGCTGGACTTGCACTCAAACCACATGCCTCCTGAAAGTTAGGAGACGGGGCAGTAGTCGAGCTCAAATTTAAAAATTGGTCAAGCTTTTCGGCGAGAGAGTCTACCTTAAGCACGAGGTCGTTAGAGGGGCTAACCTCATATAAACCTCGCGGCTTTGAAGAACTACTAGTGATGGTTGCCCTATCACTATGCTGGTAAGTGGCATGGTGTTGAGACGTTTCGCTCATTGTCTCAAAAAGCTCCCATGCCGACTTTTCATCTTTATTCATCAATGAGCCTCCACACGAGGCATCAACCATCATGCGATAGTGGGGACTCAACCCATCATAAAAACTCTGTATCAATTGCCAAGTCTCAATCTTGTGATGCAGACACTTCCTAATGAGATTACCATATCTCTCCCAAGCCTCATGAAAAGGCTCATTGTCAGCTTGTCGGAACGAAGTACAGTAATTAGTTTCCGATACTGAGTCGTTTTGCCTATGGAGAAATATTTTTCTTAAGGAATGCGTCGGACAGTTGTCCCCAGGCGGTAATTGAGTTCGCGGGTAAGGTATTAAGCCAATGTTTGGCGTTCTCCTTAAGTGAGAATTGGAACAAAATCAACCTAAGCACCTCTTTTGGGAAATTGGAAATTTGAAGTGTGGAGCTTATGGTTACGAACTCATCAATATGCTAGTACGGGTCCTCATTAGGGCGCCCGAAGAAGCTGGGCAACGCATTTAGCATACTTGGTTTAATCTCATAGTGGGTGGCCGTGAACGGCGGCAACACTATGCATGATGGTGTGGTGTAGGCCGAGGGCAAGAAGTGTGTGTGCAGCGGAACAACTCCCTCGACCTGGTTTGGAATTTCTTGGTCTGCCATCGTATTTAAATCGGTCTCACTCTTAACCCTGCGTATCTTTCCGATTTCCAGATTGAGTGGTAAAAGTTTGGGATGGAGAGACCGACGACCAAACATATGCAGATTCAAGTATATTGAAAGAAAAACAGACTTACAGTGAGCAACGATATCGCTTTTATATCACGGTACCGCGTTTCACTGCTAGAACCTGCTTACTCGAGCGCTTCGTAACCTGCACCTGCGTATCACTAGCAAACAAAAATTAAAGAGTCCTAAACTATGAATTAAAACAAAAACTAATCGAAATTAAGTAACCGTGCAAATTGTCCCCGGCAACGGCGCCAAAATTTGATAGGTCGTTTTCATACCAAAAATATAATTTATAAAACAGGGAATTAACTAATATTCCGAAGAATAGTGGTCAAGTCCGATGTCGATCCACGGAGACAAATTGGCTGAGTTGCATTAATTTCAATTAATTCCTAATTTAATTCGGTAAAAAGTGGCTTGATTGTTTGTGGAATTATTAAACTAAAGTGCGCAATAATTAGAAGGAGAAACTGATTGGAAAAAGATCTAGGGTTTAGAATCCACCCTATCCGCATAACCAAGCACTGTATAGATAGAATTAATATTCGAATCACAAAGAATTATCGCTAGGGCTTGCAAACCCTAACGATAATCGTCAAGAGAATTTAGTGTTTGTTAAAAGGCATGGACTATCCCACGGCACAGACCGTCTCACGATCGCGGCACGATCCGTCTCACGAGCATAATCCATCTCAGAACTCCAAACACATCAATGAAAACAATTATATGAACGGTATTTGAAAACCGGTGCCCAAATACTCAACAAATTGGAAGAAGTAAAACGATTCTATTGAATTCCATAAAATCGGGTTCTGAACATATAATCCGATTCGAATAAAAACCCTAATCTATACAGAAAAACTAGGTTACTTGGTGTAGAGCTTCATCCTCCCCCTAGAGAAGGGGTTTAGCTGGCCATGGAGATGATCGGCATGCTTTGATTTGAAGAACACGCGAAGAACATGAAGAACCCTAGTTTTCTCTCTCAAAGTAGCCTCTCAAAAGTATTAGAGCAAAAGTGGAACCCTTAAACCTATGTAGCACGTCTCTATTTATAGAGAAACCCCCAAAATTACACTTGGATGTATGGGTTCTAATGTGTTGCTGCAGTCGCGACGGTCAGGACCGCTGTGATATGGTCCTGGCCACTTTTTCAGAGCTTCTCAGTTGCTGCGTTGGTCCTGACCGGCCTGGACTTGGTCAGGACCATTTTTGCTGAATGTTAATTTGCACGTCTTGGTCAGTCTTTAACCTCTCGTCACGCATTCCAAGGCTCCAAACATCCTCCAAATTCACCATTCATGTGAACATCAACTCCTTAGGCCCGTAAACACCACAACTACATAAAACGCACCAAATAACACAATTAACGGACATGCAAAGTACGAGTTAAGGAGCTTAGATAGGTGCATTTGAGCACCTATCAACTTCGTCTTCTTCTCCTTCGGTTTTCTCTTCTTCTTCTTCTTCTCTCTCTCTCTCTCTATCTCTCTCTCTCTTCTCTCTTCTCTCTTTCTCTCTCTCTTCTCTCGATTGAAACGCGTGAATTAGAAAAGAGAGGGGATCTGTTTGAGGGTTAATTTGACCCGCGAGCATTTTTTACCCGGATCCGCCCTCTTTTTAACCCGCGAGAGTTGATATCTCATCCAAGCCGTTGGATGAGATCCAACGACCGAAAATGAAAGTTCGGATTTATAATAAATCTGGCTGCCCGGACCTGATCCGAATTGTATATATATATAGGTGGATCCGTGGATACACATTTTGCACACATATTTTGACACTCCATCTCAATCCTTCAAATCTCATCAAATCTAGGGCTGAGATTTGAACTTACACCTTGTCGTCTCCTAATGGGTCCCACCCACTGAGTCATTTCTCTCTCTCCCTTTAATTTAGCCTTCATGTCGAAACAAAACATTTCAAAGAAAAAACCAACTCTCCCCCGTCTATTCTCCTCGCCGCCGGCCACGAGCTCGAAAACCAGACTTGGAGTTGGAGGACTTCCATCTATACTTTTGTGGACCAAATGTTGAACAATAAATCATTGCAAGCCCAGTCACCTCTAATCATCTACCTTCACCCGACGAATATCTCTCTCTTCATCATCTCCAAAAAGCCCAAAAGATTGTCGCGGGAGTGATTGTTGATGTCTGATTCTTAATAAGGATAATCAATTTCCAAGCTGTGATGTTACAGATTAATTGATGTCTAATTTGTTCTTTTTTCTCCTTATTTTATTACAGTACTTATTTTGGTGGAAACAGAGGACATCCAGTGCATTCTTGTAGAAGAAACAAACCCAATGCATATTTTATCCCAAATTTGCTATAAAACCAAACCATTTGATTACCCTAAATCTAATAACAGATCCAAACCCTTAAAAATTGGTGTTTTAATGACATTATTACCTGATATGACCATCCGGGGTTCTAGTATTCTAATCGAAACTTACAGACAGTATTCTCTCTCCTCTTCTGAAGCTCTCTTCAATCCCCGGTGGATCCAGAATGGGCTCGAAGGGGATGGGTCGCCGGTAATCGAGTTGCCGGAGTGGGAGGAAACCCAAATGGGTCGGCTCACAATAGACAGGAAAGAGAATCAGTAAAGATGGAGAGGGAGGGGTTTCTAAAGTTTTCAGCCCTAGATTTGAAGGGCTGACATGAAATGTCAAAATGTGTGTGTAAAATATATGTCCATGGAAGTCCATGGATCTGCCTATATATATATATATGTATATATAGTCCACTTCCTATGAGGGATCCCATATTTTAACAAAGTGTGGGAGTCACCCAATTCTCCAATTTCTGGATCAAATTTCGATAATCCGAACCGTTCAATGCGTTTAAAACATGTTTTTAAGGGCTAGCGTGAAGATTCGTAAAAAAAAAATTACTCGGAAAGACTTGATCCGAGCAGTTTTTCATATAAACCGTAGATATATATTTTATGAAAAATTGCTCGGATGAAGCCCTTCCGGATATTTTTTTTAACGAATCCTCGCGTAGAGCCTTAAAAATATGTTTTAAACACATTGAACGGTTATGATCGTTGAAAATTAATCCGAAAATGGGAGTCCTACACTTTAACAAAGTGTGGAATCCCACATAGGAAGGTGGGTGTATATATATAATAGAGCTTTTCTAAAAAGGAATCTCTTATTTTGCTACAACGAGGAACTTAGCTACAATGAGATTGAGAGGGTAATAATAGGAAATCACAAGAGCGTAAAAACATAACCTGTAAAATAAAAATAAAAAAGATGAAAATATTCGTACTATCCAAAACTGGATGGAAACCTTAATTTTTTTTTTAACAAAAACAAAATAAATAAATAAAAAACCGTTTAAACTTTAAACCTTTTTTGGCCTAAGGAGGCGATCATCATTGTCCTTGTTGATTTGATCCTATCTGCCTCTTCTTCGATCACCACACCTATGGCGGACACTTCCAATCCACTACCGTCATCGGCTTCAGAAGCAACTGTTCACATCATCTACACCCACAAGCCTTCCGACCAGGACCCCGATTCCTTCCATGTCTCCACCCTCGCTTCCGTCCTCGGCAGGTACCCTTCTCTCTCTCTCTCTCTCTCTCGCTCGCGCGCGCGCTGTCTGTATTGAGTTGTTGGTTCAGTTCACTATTAACCCCATGGATTGTTAAAAACGTTACTTTGGGGACGCCCTCTTTGTTTGGTTTCATTTTCATCCCATTTTCAAAAAAAAAATTAAGAAAGAATCTCTTTCTTTTCCCAATTATTTTTACTCGTTATCTCATTATTCTCACTCTCTCTAAACACTGTCTCAAAATTTCTTCTCAAAACCCATCCAAACATCTGTAATCTATAATTTCTCATTCGACCTATTGAATGAAAGGGAAAAGGGTGTAAAAAGAGGTTATGGGTTCTGACTAGACTTTTCGTGTAACATAGCTTTGAAACTAATTATTATGTTTTACTGGTTTGGAAAAATCTAGTAAACTTTAAAATAAAAAAATTCAGGTTTGAATTAGGTTTTCAAAGTGGGTAGAAATTTAAACATTTGCTTGTATAATCTCACTTGGTAGAGGTTGTCTTGATTTTTTTTTCTTCCGATTTATCCACTTGTCTGGATTTTTGTTGTTGTATGACCTGGACAAGGATCTGTAATCGCCACTTTATAGCTCTGTGGGTTAATATGGGCATAGAGTCTGTAGACAAAGACCCATATAGCTGTGTTGTTACTAATGTGGCTGTGTGTGGTCATTGGATTAGTGAGGAGGCTGCAAGGGAGGCAATGCTGTATAGTTACAAGCATGCTGCAAGTGGCTTCTCTGCCAAACTTACTCCAGAGCAAGTCTCCCAAATATCAAGTAAGGTATCCTTCTATTTTGTTTATTTTTTAAAGTCGGGAAGATGGCTATCTTACCTTTGATGGAAGCTGGTGTGCAATTCTTCTGTTGTTACCTTGATTCCATCTTCGGTGTGGTGTGGATTCGATTGATTGATTGGTTACTATTTCAATGGTTGTTTTTTTTGTTATTCTTGTTCAGTTGGTTTCCACTACATTGTTTTCAGTATTAAGTTGTAGTATCCGCTATGAATACCATGCATGGTATTTTTGTGATGTATGTAAGGAGAATGACTTGCGTTGGAATGCGTAAACAGTGACGAAAAGTAGTGAAAATACCAAAAATGCCGAAAACACCGTGGACACTCACCGTAAGTCCTAACTATTGTTATGTTAGGTTTGTTGATAGATGATGTGTGATTGTTATGTTGTTTTCTTGTTTCCATCTTCAGAGCGATGTGGATTGGATTGGTAGATTGATTTTTCTCAGTGATTTGAGTTTTAGTTTTAGTTTTTGTTAGGATCACTTAGTTTGGGGCTTATTGCTTAGGTCGTATTTCTATCACTTGTATTATGCTATGCTCTCAACAATAGATAATGATCATCTACTGGGGTCATTAAGCATACAACTTATGTAAGACTTGTGCAGCGTGAAAATTTAGCGTCTTATTTATAGGCACCCCGAAGTTCCGAATAACAAAGAGGGGATTGGATTTTGATGTGAATGTCGGATATGGATGTGGGGTGGACCTTTCTGTAGACACCCCAATTTTAAAACCTGGGAATGCTCTCAAGCATCCCTAATGATGAAACGGACCAACGATGCATACCTTAAAGCTTGGAACAAGGCTTGGACTCACCAAAATCCCCCAAAACCACCAAAACAAAACCACCTCAAAACTTCAAAAAAATGCTCAAAGGGACGCTTTGAGCGCTCAAACCCCCTGTGCGGGGACAACTTTTGCAGAGCATCTTCTAGACGGCAATGATGGGATTCTTCTGTCTGGTGGCGCGTCCCTAACCGCCGAATAACTTCTCCCACACGTTTTTAACCCCTAATATGACCCCTATTAAGCCTAAACTATGTTTAAAAATCAAAACCCCCTTTGCCTCCCATTTTCTCTCTATAAAAGGGACCCTCACCCCTCATTTGCAGTTTACTGTCACTCATACTCTACCCCACACTCTAACAGACCACTCTCATACTTCTTCTCTCGACAAACCTCCATTAAGTTCATTCAATCATCCAAAAATCTTGTTTTCTTAAGCCAAAACCATGTTTTAAGCCCAAAACACCCCTATCTTTCACATATCCATTTCTCCAATTCTAAACACCCACCCATACACTTTAAAAGCTTTGATCACAGTTCATAAACCAAGCTACAAGTCCAAAATCAATCCAAAAGCCCAAGTCCAAGTCTTGATCGAAGATCAAAAGCTTGAAACACCATCAAAATGTAATGTTTGGTCCAGTGTTTTAAAAAGCGCGCGCTTAAGCGCAAAGCCAGGCGAGGCGCACCTCTAGCGCTTCATAGGAGTGGGATTAAGCGCAGAACCATTAAGCGCACGTTAAGCGCAGAAGCGCAAGGCGCAAGAAGCGCGCGCTTTTGTGTTTTTTTTGCCCAGAACTCAT
>JAXBDA010010445.1:0-10510 GCA_036023075.1 Gaultheria prostrata
CTCCTTCGCAGCGGGGGGGGGGGGTGGTGGGGGGGGGGGGGGGGGGGGGGGGGGGGGGGGAGGCGCCGCCTCTTCTCCCTCCTCCCCCCAGGCGGTCTTCCCCTCTCTCTCTCTCTCCTCCCGCCTCCTTCTCCCTCTTCTCCTCCATTTTTCTTTCTTTCTTGCAGGTTGCAGGTTTTTATTGGTTGCGGCTATGGTGATGAGGCATTGGCGGCGCTGGCCCCCTCCCTCCCTTCCTTCCTCTCTCCTCCATCCCCTGTCTACCTGGGCTTCTCTTCTTCTTCCTTTGGTTCGGATCGGCCTGGGCTGCAATGTACGTTGGTTGCGCCCTCCTCTGCCTAACGACCCGTCGATCAGGCTGCCGGCACATTGGATCCTTTGGTTTCCAGCTCTCGGCCTTTCGGCTTGTGGTGTGCAGCGTCTGGAGTTGGATGTCAAGTTTTGGGTGTTTTGTCGTGGTTGGGAGTGGGCGGTGGTGGCGGGTTTCCTCACGTGGCCACTGGTTGTTGGTTGTTGGGCTTCTCCGGTTATATGCTTAACGGCAAAGTGCTCATGATGTGTTTGGGGTGCTATGGGCTACAGAAGGTGTTTTTTGATGGAGCTTGGCGGTGGCACAAGGCTGGTTGGCAGCGGCGTATGGCTGGGGTTGGTGGCCGTGTATGGCTGGGATTGGCGGCGAGTTGCAGTGAAGTGCTTAGGGTTTTGTTGGTGCATTTAATTTTTTCTATGTTGGGCAGTGTGGCCCATCAGGTGTGGGTTGTGCCCAATAGGTGTGGGCTTCGACCTTAGGGGCTTGTTTGATTGGTTCCTTACCAATCGCGGTTTAGGTCTCGGACTAGGCACTTTGTTGCTTTCTCCCTGTTCCTATTAGTCATTGTACCATTTTGATGATTAATGAAATTTTTTTTGCCATTCAAAAAAAAAAAATACCAAGATTTATGAATATTTCCACGCATGCTGGCATCTTTGTTGAAAACAACATTGTTATGATTGACATGATTACGGGCAATAGGAGGATAGCTGTGCAATTTGAAACACTTAGGTCGAATATGACCCTTGTCATTACAGTAGTGACATGTAGGAACAAACTTAACAACTTTATCTTTCTTAATATCAACAGGTTCCTTACCAACATTAATATTTTTAGATTTAAAAATTACCTCTTTAGACTTTACCCAATTCGTTTTACCTCCATATTGCACCATTGATGAACCTTCATGAAATCAAAGTCCGGACTTGTCATTAGATGCCCTTTGAACCTGAAGAATGTCATCTAACTTCCTAGAACCTGCATTAAAACGCTCAAGAATATCATTAGCATTAGTTAGTTCAACTTGTAAATTGTTAACTTTACTGGCCAACATGATATTCGACTCAGACTCGGCTTTATTTTTCTCTTGAAGAACTCCAACCTCCTTTTTAAGTTGATCTTTTTCAACTGTTACATTGCTAAAAAAGCCTTGTAGTTCCTCTACCTGTTTTTCCGCTGGTACTAATTCCAGCTTACACTTTTAAACTTTTCAGCGAGCTTGAAATTTGTCTTATCGATTTTCAAACTCTCTTTGTACGGTAACTCATATTTTTCCCTTAACTCATGCATGCCTTCAGCCTCATCTACCCCCTCATCACTACTATCATCTGAAGAGTCACGCTCACTATCATGGGATTGTAAGGAAGCCCCGAAAGCTATAAAGTTAGAAATATGCTCTTCCTCTTCTTTAGACTGGTCCGAATCACTATCATCCCAGGTTAAATTGGCTTTGATGTTCATCTTCTTTTTTAGTTTATTCACACACTCATGTACCAAATGACCAAATCCTTGACATTCATACCATTTAGGCCCTAATGGTGTCCCTTTTTCTCTCCTTTTAACTTTGCCAGTAGAAGAACTATTTTTTTCTTTATTATTTGTTGTTTTGAAATCTGAATCATTGCTAGCCCTATTCTTTTTGAAGAACTGCTTAAAAATTTTAGTAAATAAAGTCACAGCTTCAAGATCATAATCATCATCACAATCAGAATCTTTTGAATCACTTTGAGTACTTGAGAAAGCAATCGGCTTGGCCGAAGGTTATTTTTTTTGGTTCAATAGATTCAGATTGTAGGATGTTAGCTTCATAAGTTTGAAGTAAACCAACAATCTCCTCAACAGATTTTTCAGACAATTTATGCTTTCCTTCTAACATGGTAACTTTAGTTTTAAATCTTTTTGGTAAAGACCTTAAAATCTTTTTTATAACTCGAAAAGAATCGATGGGCTCACCTAAAGTCTCACAACTATTGACGATGTGGATCAATTTAGAGTAAAACTGGTTGAATGTCTCATCTTCTTTCATTCTAATCATTTCAAACTCTGTGGTATGCCTTTGGAGTTTTGACGGCTTAACTATTTCCGTACCCTCGTGACATGTGACTAATATATCCCAAGCTTCCTTAGCTATCTCACAATTTATAATCTTTTGATGTTCAATAACATCTACAGCACCAGACAAAATATCTAAGGCATGATTGTTCGCCTGTAATTCTGCCCTTTCAGCAGTTGACAACTCATAATTACTTTTCTGCACTTGCGAATTTTCTACAGTCTTAGTGGGGTACCTATAACCTCTAATACACGAATTCCATATCTCCTCATAGACAGAACGCATGATAGCCCTTATTCTTGACTTCCAATAGTCAAAGTTCATAGTGACTAAGGATCCGCTCAAGGAACCAAATTCTTAATCAAAGAGCGACCTGCTCTGATACCAATTGAAATTCCTACTTTGGTACCAAAATAAAAATCACAAAGCAATAAGTAGGTAATGCAACAAAAATATGAAGAACACCGGATATAAGTGGAAAAACCCTAAATGGGAAAAAACCACGGGAATGAATCAAGCACTATAAAACCATTGTACGGTTACAATCATACTTACTACACAATTCAGAATCCTCACAATTGACTCAAGAATGATAGCCAAATCCTCGTTCACCATACCCCGTGCTTGACTGCCGCCGCCTCGAATCCTCGAGCCTTCCGATTACCTTTCCTGAAATCCACTGGAAGCAACTCAATCATAGAGATTGAAAGTGATGTAAACTTCTTGGAGAAAACTTCGAAGTGTGATGATCGATGGAACTCCAAGACACACAGACATGTTTTTTTGTCTCTCAAAAATATCGTCTTTGGCTGCTCTGAATAAGATGTACCTTTTTGTGTTACCCGTATGTGTTAATTTATAGACTTTTGTTACACAGCAGGAATGGCTCGAGCCGTATCTCGAGCCGTGAAGCAGAGATCAATTAGTGAAATCTTCCCTTATCTAACTGCCCAATAATTCCATAAAGTCAGCTGAAAATCTCGGTGCATACTTGTCTGATTTCCCAGTCATTCCTTGTTTGAGGAAGATTTGTTGGATACTAAAATCTTTCCAATTTCAATGGTCTCCAAACTTTCCAAATGAATAGGCCGCATATCAATCTTGTGCGAATTAGGAAGATTTGTCAGATACTAAAATCTTTCCAATTTCAATGGTCTCCAAACTTTCCAATTGAATAGGCCGCATATCAATCTTGTGCAAATTTGTCCGTCAGATTTTTTGCCACAAATCATGTGCGCCTTGACTGACTACTGACCCATGGTCCAATGTTATAAGATATATTTAATTCCTTCCACTTCCTATACAGACTCTCTAAAAAGATAAATAAAAGAAATTGCAGAGTAATAAAATGGGATACATGAGAAAGTGTGTTTTGGGCATGAAAGTGCCAACCAAAAGGGAGCTCGGCCTACGGAGCTTACACAGGTCAACTAGTGCTAGTCGTTACAGAGGACCCCAGTACTGCTCTGAGAAGATGGACGATTTATGTGGTGATAACTGTGATGAAGTAACTTTTTCCCCTAGGTGGATGGCGACACCGGATAAACGGCGGTTGGGTGGACGGCGATGACGAATATATGGTGGTGAAAGGCCCCTGTGGAGTTTTTTGTCTGTTTTTTTCTTTTGGTGAAAACGGCAATTGAGTTAGAGATGAATTTGGGTAACTAAATTATCATGTTCCTATATTAGTATAATAAATTTACCATGTTCGTCGATATATTCAATGTGCAATGTAATCAATTTACCATGTGTGTATATTCATGTAATAAATTTATCATGTTTGTACAGACCTGTAAATTTTTAAAAGACTTTTCAAAATTTAAATTGGTGTAATTGCATGTAAGTGTACGAATGTGGATCAATGTGAGAAGTTGTTTGGTTTTAAACTTGTTGGTAGCACTTTAACAGTTGAGGGGTGAGTAGCATAATTGCACCTATGTAAGTTAGTGGGGAGAGAGAAAAATTCATTCTCCCATCTCTCTCTCTCTCTCTCTCTCTCCCAATCCCACATAAATCAGTCTCAAACCCTCAAACCCACATAGATCTGTCACGTATTCGTCATATATTTGGTGCCTAGACTAGAGAATCACGTATTAGAGCTTGGAACTCGATGGATTTCGGTGGAGGAAAGCTAGGGTTTCGGTTCAACGGTTGATTGGAGCTTAAACCATTGAGGTTGGGATTTCTTCCACTCTTTCTAAGTGTTTATGGATGATTATACCAATATTCATGTGTTGAACCCATCTCCATTAAGTCTTGTTTAACAATCTTTGGGTTTACGGCTTATAAGTTTGGATTTGACCTTTGTTGCTTGAAATTGTTGATACCCATTAATAATCTCACTCTCCTTACTTGTGTTTTGGTTGTTGGTAGCTTAAATTTTTGGGTTTGGACCTTAATTGTTGAGTTTGAGTGAAACCCATCAGATTTCTGTTGTTGCTGTGCGTGTTCCTATTTCCCTAGTTTTTCCATCCGAATGGGGCTCACAGATTGATCTCGAGCATTTGTTTTTTGATTCTGGTAGTCCCTCGGCACCCGTTTAACTCCCATTCGTGTAGTTTCGTCGTAAAACACGTGATTCACTTTGAGAACATGTTATATCACTTTAACTCAGATTATTTAATTACCATTGAAGCACGATGGGAATAATGATTCATGAACGCTTGCTAGACACGTAGTGATATTGTGCGATGGACACACAAACACAATCGGAAAACATGATGAACGGACATTTAGTAAGTTGAAGAATGGTGAAAGTCACATGGTAAGGCTTGGTGATAAGGCACTAGGACCATCAATCAGTGTGTCGCTAGGAAGGGTTCTACGAGGCCCATAAGACTCGGAATAAGGGTTCCACGAGGCCTATAAGACTCAAAATAAGGGTTCCGCAAGACCCATAAGACTCGGAAAGTGGATTGCATTTTTTCCAATTACCCGAATGTTAATCTAATGAATGAAGTGAGCACGGAACACACAAGTTGACAAAAAATGAAGAGTCGTGGGACATGGGGACACTTGTGGAGTGCGTAGGATATCTACGGGAGTCATCCTTTGTGTGTGAGAACATGTTTCTACAGTATGGTCGTAGATCGGGGTGTTGCATCTATAGTTGTTTCCCATATTTCCTTGGCATCCAAACGCTCATATCATGGCATATAGCGATTGTAGAAGATTTCCCTACTAGACTAGTGTAGCTCAACCATGGAGCATATGATTCGGAATGCTTGGAGTTCTTGACATCTTTTGAAAGCATACATTAGAGTGTTTCTCCATTTATCATTGAAAAACTTATTTTGTGGATGAAGATGTAACTTTATTTGTTAAGCATCTTTGACTCAGAGAGTTGTAATGAACTTAATTATCTTTTTCTATTTTTCTCATGGAACACTGGGTTGTAAATAATTGGTTCCACATTTGGGAATGCATTATTGGACTATGAATGGATTTGATTAAGTCGTTATGGGAGATATTTGAGAAATCCTTGTTATTTAACTTTATGGAAATGTATCTATATTATTTTAAAAATCGAGAGCGTGACAACGTTTGTCAATACATATTCAGTAAACAATATAATGAATTTATCATGTTTCTATAAATATTTTCAGTGTGCAATGTAACTACTTTACATGTTTCAATGCTAATTATATATTCCCTTCGTCCCTTTTTTTAAGTGTATAGAGCTTCGTTGTAACGCCCTCAATTTTCTAGACATGCAATATATAAGATAAATCCACGTGATTGGTCAAAGTCCACGGACAAAGTTTGATAAGTTCGTCCAAGTCAAGATAATTACATGATAAGTCAAACGGGTACCCATACCCATGAAATAAGTACATAAGTTCGAGTGTTAATACAAATCCGAGTCAAATGAACGAATCAATTAGAGTTACAAGATCATCTCTTCTAAAAAATATAAGTTCTAAAGATGATGCCATAACTCTGCATGCTAGCTTTCAAAAATATAAATGCATGCACACACGTCACGCACTTCAAGTTATGCTCCGTGCTGTTTACCTGAAATGATTAGGGTGAGCTCACTAGCCCAGTAGAAAAAAGTCTACCAAGACTAAACATAATGAAATACAAGTGTGTGATGAGGGGTGAGAGGGTGAAATAACACAACAATGCTCAATGTTCCAAGAGAAGCAAACCAATCGAGTCCAAACTCACGAATTCATAGAGTTAAGGGGTTTTCGTCAAGAGTGTCCAATACATGCCCACACATACCCCACCTTTCGTTCGTGTCCAACTCATTATACTATTGTGTCATGCGTTCATTTAATCAGTTCTTTAAGAAATTCCTCGCGACACGTCCATAGGACGGCCCGAGTATCAATTCCGGGCTACCATATAGGCCCCGTATCCCTCGCGACACTCCCATAGGGCAGCCCGAGTATCATCTTCCCCTTGGCCAAGGCATAACCCTTGCGAACGTTTATAGGACGGACTGAGTATCAAACCTAGCGACACGTCCCACGCCCTCAATTCTCACTTTCAATATTTTTTTTGTACATTAACCATGTATTCATGTCATCGTGTCACCCATGCCCCGCGATGTTAGTTCAACCCACAATACTCGTCAAGTTCGATCAAATAGACACCCATAGCGTAAAACACAAGGTTACTCAATCATAGGAACTCAACAAATCCCTAATCATATAAGCGATTATGTCCGGAACAAGTATTGGAACAAGAAACGAGGCTTGGAGGATGGTTCTACCAAGCAAATGCCCGAAGGAATCAAAAGAAATCACAAAAGCATGATTTTGGCCCAAATGGCCATTTGTATCAATACACAGGGTAGGTGTATCGATACACCTGGCCCTAAACCTGAACAACCGATCGGGTATTGATACAAAGCCCTGTTGTATCGATACAACCCCCGATTGTATCTATACAACCCCCGTTACGAGCAGATTTTTTGACAGCTTTTCTTGGTGCGTTCGTGGGGCTTCAAAACAACACAACCCAAGTAAATTTCCAACACAAAGGGCAATAATATGACTAGTTAACAACAAGTTCAAGAGGAAATTCATTCAAGAGCAAGATCAAACACAAACCCCAACCAAAATGACTAGAAATGGGTTTTCAAGCAAAATCAACGGGTAGATCAAATGAGAGCAAATTCCACACTCAAGCACTTGAAAATGCTTAGTAAAGATAGAAATTTCCCTACCTCAAAGAGATTTGAGCTTCAAGAGAGGTGAAAGACAAGCCCTAGTCTTCCAAATGAAATCCCACCAAGAACTTTTATCACCCCCAGAGAGATTTCACGAAGGTTTTGTGAAGGAGTTAAGGTTGGAGAGTGAGATTGTGAGGTTTTGGTGGAGAAGAAGGAGAAGAATGGACGAGAAAGGGAGAGAGAGAGAGACGTCTGGTGGAGGGGAGGAGGAAGTGTGTTTCTCTCCCCTCTCACACACCACACAAACACTTATAAGTCAAACAAATGCACCCTAAGTCCAAAATTTGTTTGTGTAATGCAATTTGGTCCAACACTACTTCTAACACCACATAACCAAACACTCAACCATTTTAATTAATAACTCACGTTTCCCCAACATTATTTCCGGAAAAAAAAATAATTTTACGGGTCTTTACATTCGTAATTTCAACTTATTAAAATTACATCATCATTACATATTTCACATCAATTCTCTCAACTTTTATCTTCACTTTTCAAAATTATCCTATACCTATACTTATTAACTTTTTAAAGGACAAAAATTGAACAAATTTTTACACATTAACTTACCAAAATGCTTGAATTTGTTGACCCAAGTCTGTTGGGTTGAAAGACGGTGTTTGGGTGTTGACCCCACCTGCTGATAGATGAGGATTAGGGTTATAAGGGTTTTGTAGTTGGATATCAATTATGCTTGGGTGTTTTTGTTTTTTGGTTTACAGAATACCTTTGGTTGTATTCGCCTCCCCTTCCTCCGACTTGATGTACCGATTGTCAAGTTTCTTAATAAACCTTTTACCCTTTAAAACAAGGACATTTATTAAGTGACAACCTAAAATAGGTATACTAGACTATTAAAAAGGGACGGAGAGAGTATAAATTTACCATATTCGTTAAAATTGGATTTTACTTGGTAAAAATAAATACGAAACACTAAACATGGTAATATTGGATCTTACATGGTAGATCTTTCTAATAAACATGTTAAGGATTAGGATCCGGCTCCTCTCCAATAATGGGAGAGGAGCTTCCTGTCAAGTTCGACCATTTTTGGGATCATACTGGCCCACATTGATGATCATAATTGTAGATTATGTAGATCTCGTCCAATACTGCACCCCTACAAAAATTTGTGTTGATCGAACACCGTTCAATATCTGATCAGAAGCATTATTTTGGAAAAAGTGGAAAAAAGTGGTTCGGATCCAGTATGTTGAGGTCATGCTTTTTAAGATTAATGTGATCTAATGAGTTGAACGGTATCCGATGAACTTGAATTTTTGCAGGGTTGAAGTACTCGGCGAAATCTACATAATATTTGGTTCCGATCATTATGTGGACCCGGTATGAGTTAAAGAAGGCCGATCTAGACGGAAAGCTCCTCTTCCATTACTGGAGAGGAGCCTATGTTAAACATGGTATATCCATGATTTAGAATTTTTTCTTAATTTCCATTTGAAAAAGTCAATCAAATCCCTCTTGACTAGGAAACTACATTTAATTGAAAGTATAATATTTTTTCGTAACAAAACACCGAGATTACTGGTATAATTTGTCGGATGAAGCTAACAACTGCTCCTATATTTTCTATTGAAAGTCAATTAGCTTTTTCACCAAAGAAAAAAAGAAAGAAAGAAATTGAAGAAAGTTAGTCATATAGTAGCAGTTTTCAAAACTAGATTGGGGTTTGGATTGGGGACGAGTTTTTTTTTTATATGTCAACCATATATGTACTCTCTACTTTGTCTAAATCCTATTTTTTATGTTAGTGGCTTAGTGCAATTTCATTGTTAGTCTTGCAAA
Source organism: Gaultheria prostrata (assembly GCA_036023075.1). Lineage (NCBI taxonomy): Eukaryota > Viridiplantae > Streptophyta > Magnoliopsida > Ericales > Ericaceae > Gaultheria > Gaultheria prostrata. Next base: position 9,349 of record JAXBDA010010445.1, read on the forward strand.
TTAAGTGCCAGTGTTAAATTTTTCTAAACAAAATAATTTAATGAAAAATAAGTGCCAATGCTTCTTCTACAGTATAGCTTCTGATGCCATTAATTCTAATTTATAAAATAATAGGGACGTACTTGCACGCATGGTGCACTAATTAGGCCCATCACAATAAGAATGCTCATTACAAAGAAGGAATATCGGAATACATACAATTTCCCCTTTTTAATTTTCTGCAGGTTTTTAAGCTATATTTTGCTTATTTAATCACAATTATGCACTAGCTGAGCAAAATACTCATAACAAAAAAGATACTTCGATCTATTGTTAATTTTGTATTTTCCTTACCATAATTAACTAAAAATAAAAGTGAACATATCTATAAGTAAAAAGGAAAATACTTCGATCTTCGCTTGTTAAAATCTAATTGCATAATTATTTTCCTCTGAAATAATTGCACAATATTGAAGAGTCTATTTATCTTATACCCCCTCTGTCTGAAAAAAGGATATTCAAAATCACGATTCACACCCTTCCAAAAATTATCCACATCTTGTAATTTATAATAGTTTTTTTTTTATTTAAAAAATATTGTTTGATAAAATTAAGTGAGCTTTATCACTTGATCTATATCCATATTGCAGATAGAAATTATTACACATTAAAAATTATAAATAATCTTTTGAGATGGGTTAACAGTGATTTTGGACATTCATAATGGGACAGAGGGAGTAGCATTATTATTACTGTTGAATATTGAATAAAATCCCTGACTAACTACGATGTTTAAGACTATTAGAGATTATGACATCGAATCTAAGTGGCTAATTTCATAGAACCAGAAGTGGTACATGTAACTAATTTCAGACATGATAAGTTTACAAAAATACATGAAATTGCATTTGGAAATTCCGAAGACGTAAAATGTTCTCAGATTTTAGAGGTTTTTTTTTTTTTTTATAATCTTTTTCCCTTGATACATTTCTTCCACTGCTTGGTAATTTAATCATTGCCAATTGAAAGGAAATAAATGAAATAGAAATTGTCACACCCTCGATTTTCAACATAAATAATCAAACATTTACCTTTCAGGACATTACAGAAATCCACCTTACAACTTCCCAAAAACTAACTCACATTGTCAATTCCATTGTACAAGGTCAAGAGCTACGTCGGT
>JAXBDA010010446.1:0-10510 GCA_036023075.1 Gaultheria prostrata
TTCAATCTCGAACGAAAAATCCCTTACATAAGCTATGTAAGGGAGCCCCTATAGGATCTTCTTCTTATATATATATATATATATATATATATATATATATATTTGTTTATGTATAGTTATGGTTTCTAGAGCTAGTAGAAATTTCTGAACACCTTTCTGAGAATTTCTGGAGCCGCCAGTGTCTGGATTGTATTCTTTAAGTCATGGTGCTGCTGATTTTTGTTTTGTGTAGGTCCTTATGAACCCTTTTGTTTTTATGTAAATTGTATTACCTGGAAATTGTCTCTCATTCTTGTCCCTAAGCTTAATTTAGGGAGAAAAAGGCTTTGAAGGGACAATGCTGTGACTTAGAACCAATCGGGTGGCTAAAACTGGATCTTTCTAGTCTACTGCACAGAGAAAAGGTACCATTTCGAAGTGTTTGATGATGAGTTTGTAACATTAGTTATGATGATTAACACTATTGAAACGGATACTTAAAAAATGTGGTGTAATCCACATAGACAAAGTAGGAAGTGACAAAATTGAACGCAAGTACATATGATGGGGAAAACATCTGCGGTGGGGGCTTGCGTTGTACCTTCGTTAGAAGTTTTTTGAAAGATGCCCGGACATAGGACTAGACAAAGGTGTGTCCAAAGGTGTTTTGATTCTTGCGTATCCTTTACTGCGTATGTAGGATGTCAGATGGTTTGGGATCTATGTAGCACAGATATGGATACGGATACAGATATGGTTAGCGATATAGACATGAGAATTCTAAAAAAATTGATATTGACAAGGCGGCGGGGGACACGGCAAAAATAAATAAATAAATAAATAACTATATAGTATATAAATAAATCATATATGTATGCAGTAATAGTTTATATACAGTTTTCTTTTGATAAGTACGATACAACATTGTTGTGTATTGGTATATGCCTGTATGTACACATATATATGTAAAACATTGTTGTGTATTGGTATGTACCTGTACGTACACATATATATGTAAGTAGTCAGGATCTAGTCAGGGATCCCTGACTTTGTTAAAATACAGACCTCACCTCTCACAACCATATTTTGATGATTTGAACCACTCAATGTGTTCAAAACATGTTTTAAGGATACCCACGAGAAATCGGCAAAAAAAGTGACCGGGAATGTCTTGATCCGAGCAGTTGTCATCTCGTGGGTACCCTTAAAAACATGTTTTAAACACATTGAGCGGTTCAGATCATCAAAATATGGCCGGGAACTATGAGGTTCGCATTTTAACAAAGTTTGGGATCTCTGATTGGATCTTGATTGTATATGTAAGATATACACACAGTAACGGAGATATATGCATCGAATATACTCCCTCCGTCCCAATTTGCTTACCTCTTTTGGGGAAGTGGGTTTTTAAGGGGTGTGAAAACTTTATATTGTCTTTTCTATTTTGCCCCTAAGTCCAGTCAAAATTACTGTGGCCAATTTGTGAGACTAATTTTTTATATGAAACTCAAAACATATGCAATATGAATATTGTTTGATAGATATCAATTAGTTTTGTTTACAAAATTTTCAAAATCATAAGAACCGTTATAAAATAAAAGATAATGGCCAAATAAATTGAGATGGAAAAAGTATTTTTTAAGGGTAAAAATGGAAAGTGACCCTGTTTTGATGGATGTTTTCATAAATGAGACAAATATTTTGGAACACCCCAAAATGGAAAGAAGGACCAACAATTTGGGACGAAGGGAGTATACAAGTACATACACATCCATGTATATAGATTTATATTATATATACACGTATGCATGCGCACACGCACACACATATATGCAATAAGAGAGAAAAAGAGTGAGGGAGGGAGAGAGCTCGTGGGCATGTATATGAGACACGTGAGTCCATGCCATGTCCTCCTTGTGTTCCCCTCCAAAAGATAATTTAATTTAAGGGACATGCCACATGGTGTGTCCAATACGTGTCCTTGCGTGGAACACGCGTATCCCCGTATCCAATATGCGGACACGGCGATCTCTAAGAGTGGTAGTGCTTCATAGTTTGGGATACAGTTGTGTTCAGATTTCTGTCTCGATCAATACTGCTCTTTCTTGTACAAGCTGCTTTTGTTGAATTCTGTTTACAAACTGTTTAATTGCCCCATTACAAATCAAGTGTACATTTTGTAATGCCATCAAAAAATCTCTGTATAACTCTTGTTTTCCTAGCTTTTCTTTTCTTTTTCCTATTCTTTTGAGATGGTATAATTAGTGGCAACTTATTAGTGTATGCATGAACCCAGCTATGATTATCCAAAACAAAATCTATGATTATTCAATTAGAGTTCCCCAAATTATCATGCAAAGAAATGGATAAGGAGGAGGCTTCAAACTTGAACCAAAAAAATGAAAATCTACGTATATATTAGTTGGCAGGGCTATCCTTTTATTCAAAGTGATTGGTACTTTTGAGGATAAGAATGTTGTATCCAATCAGCAGCTCCCCATGCTACTGTTGTAGCTTAAAGCATTGCTATCATCCACATAGTTTGTTTATCTCTTCCTTTTTCTTCTCATTGGATGATGTATTTTAACACCTTTTTTAATTTGTTATTCCATCCGCCCTTTTTTTTAAGTGTGTTACCTCGTAATTCTAACTTATTTTCTCTCACATCAACTTTAACAAATTTTACATTTAATTTACACTACTTACCCTTATCAATATAATAATACCCACTAACTTTTCAAAAAAAAAAATCTACTTTTAAGGGTAAAATAGGAATTGTACCCACTAACTTTTCAAAATACACAATTATTAAGGGACAACGCAAAATGAAAAGTTAAACACTATAAAAAGGATGGAGGGAGTAGTATTTATTTTATAAAGTTGTAAGGGCTGATTATAGCATTGGATTCAAAAGTATTGAAGGTATTTTGTTAGTTCTGTCATTTGCAAAGCCTAGTGGGTAGAAACCCAGGCATTTGGTTAAGAGGGTATGAGAAAACAATACACCCTCCGTCCATTTTTAAGTGATCTGCTCGGGAAACGTGTATTTTTGTGGACGTTAGAAAAGGCACTTCTGTAAAACGTTTTAAAATTTTTTTTGCACCAAATTAAAGAACTCAATGAGCACTTTAATTTGGTATAAAAAAAATTAAAAAATTATATAGAGAAATAGTTTTTTAGGGGTTTGGAATTGCACGTATTCCCATATGGATCACTTAAAAAGGGACGGAGGGAGTAGGTGTTAGTCTTCTATGAGATCGCATGTACGAATACCACATAACTAACATTCCAAACCTTGGAGCAAGTGCAGACTTGCCCGGTCATTAATTTCAAGGACGTGAAATTATTTAATAGTTCGGGAGCACTACCACATGGTACTGAGTACCACTGATCAACAACTACACATTCTCGTGGAACCACTTAAAATGTGTGATTCTGGAGTGGTTCGGAGCACCACGTGGCGTTGCTCCCGGACTATTGAATAATGACTCCTTCAGGGACCCAGAATCAGTCAAGGGGCGCATAAGTTGATCCGGATAGCAGGTAAAGAAAAGAAAAAGAAAAAGAAGCCTAGTGGTATATATTGTGGCCGGGCATAACAACCTTCTCTTGAGCGTGACTATAGGGACTCAAGACCCACAGCAGGCCTTGAAACGGATCAAATTTAGAGTCATAGCAACTACCGCCCCATCAAGGACTAGTGGACGAGGTATATTGTATTTGTGGCTAACTTAAGTACTTCATCGTATAAATTCGCATTCAATACTATAGTTGAATTTGGTGTGAATTCTGGACGCAAGCTCTCTTGCTAAATCACGTAAATCGTGACCTTATTTTTTAACGTAAATCTTTCGTTTTCTGCAATGTATTGTAAGTTTGTTACACAACACAGTTGCATTCAATTCATAATTCTCATCCAAAATTTTGTCTCCACTCATATGTGAGGGCCCTCATCCTTGATTCAGATCCAGAGATTGGCCAGATTTTTTGTGGCCATGTTTTGGTGATCACGTCTCTTAAATGTCAGGGTCACATTGGCAGATTCGGGAGTGCTGGAGATCACCTCTTGGAGAACACTTTGGAGATCACATTCGGATTGTCCAAAAATATTTTGAACGTCCGAATTTAAAAGAAACTCTTTCATGGAATGAATGGTCTGGATGTGATCTCTAGGTCCAAGGTGCTTTCTAGGAGGTAATCTCCAATATCCCCGGGTCCCACATTGGGCTGTCGAAGCACGCAAAATAACTGCCCATAGTCATGTATGCATTTATTGGTTAGTTGGATAAAAAAAACTGGCCATGCTAGCTCGATGAGGAAAGAAAAGATTTGGATTGGTGATGATGAGCTAGCAAAAGCAAACACAACCATCAAGGTATCCCCCAAATTAATATATACTAGTTAAATGGCAAATTATGAACTTGCAAGCCGGCCCGATTGGTAGGGTGCTTGTTCCAAGTTCACCAAGGTCTCGAGTTCGAGTCTTGGCATCTACTACTAATTTAAATAAACCTTGATTTATTCCGCTTCTAGAAACTAATTGATCTTTAGTGACAACAATTTTATCACTAGATTGTCATTAAAAGTGTGTTGTTAAAAGAGTATTCAGTAACAATTTTTTAGTAAGTTGTCACAAATCCTGTAATTAGTGACAGCTTAGTACAAAAAGTTGTCACTGAATACCCGTTAGCAACACACTTTTAGTGACACGTTGTTGTCACTAAACCTCAATTTTTTTAGTCCAAAGTCCTTGAGTTAACAATCAGATAAACCTAACTAATGCTCTTAGAAACTACTCCAATAACTAAGGGCATCTCCAGTAACGGAGTTTGTGTAAGAAATAAGGTAAGAAATAGCATGATTTTGACAGTTAACACAAAAAAAAAATTATTTCAGTACCCAATAGTGTAGTTAAGGTGAGGCTAGTGTAAGAGAAAATTGTGACAGACATAGTGTAAGGTATAATTGTGTTAGTACGGCTAATGAAGAAGGGAGAAGAGAGAGAGAGAGAGAGGGAGAAGAGGAGAGAGAAAAAGGACTGTCAGGAAGCAGGAGAGAGGAGAGAGAAACGGCAAAGGGGATGAGAGAGAAACGGAAAAAGGTTAAGAGAGAAAAATGAAAAAGGTTGGGGCCCCACCTATATATGTATATACCTATATATATTTGTGTACTTTTTTTCATTTTAACAACACCACTGCAACACTTCTTACATTAACAACACATTGTGTCATAACTACACATAAATGAGACCCATTTTTTTACACTTTTGTGTCATATAACAACACATTTTTAACTCCACGACAGGTGATGCCCTAACCCTTTCATAGTCTGAGAGAAAATGGGGATAGGGGACAGGGCCAATCCTGACATTGCAGGGCCTACGGAGAATTTCGGAGAGGGTCCTAATTTTTCTTTTTGGGCTTATGTGTTGGGTACTACAGTATTTTTTTTAGCTTATATACTAGATACTAAAATAGTTGCCCCTAATTTTTACACTTTTCTAAGGTGCCTAAGGCGCACCTATTGTGCTTTAGTTCAAGACCGGCTATAATCGGTGATTTTGTCCCTGAGGACCCATTTCCCATAAACCAAGTGTGGGTTATGGATATCAAAAAACATATTTGCACATGTATATTCTAATTTGGGGTGGGAATATGCATATGCATATGCATGGATTGTGATAGAAAATTGTCCAAAAAAGTAAAGTTGTTATATCACCTTGTATGATACAACATACCAAGTGCATCAGCATCCACTAGCCAGGATGTTTTTTCCATATAAACGAAATGCCCTTATCCTTGGCTTTTGCATTGATGTTAATTTTCTTTTTTGCTGTCGAATCATACCCGGGATACAGGAGATCATCTCCTAGAGAGTACTCTGGAGATCACATTCGAATTGTTCATCTTCGCAATGGATGGTCCGGATTAAAAAAAAAAACTCTTCCATAAAAGAGTTGTTTTAAATCCAGACCGTTCAAAACACTTTTGGATGGTCCAGATATAATCTCTAGGGTGATCTCTAAGAGGGTGATTTCCAGCACTCCCCAATCCGAATCATATAATGGGTGTTTGTAAAATTCAATTCATTAAAGTTAAGATACCTCTAAAAAAATAGAATTTAAAAGCATCAATATGACGCTTCTTTGATTCAACTTTAAACAAAATTTGAAGTTATTTTTCACTAAAAGATAAGAGCAGATGACAAACACATATACACAAGTTTTGAGATATTTAAAGCCCCAAATCTTCTGCAAACAGGCCAAATTAAAGTTGATGATAAATTTTAACATTGCATTTGCTATGCATACTAAAATGAAAAGTGCAATAGGATTTGACATGTTATATTTTCCAAATGGAGTGTCGACCCTAAGGCGGTAAGGCCCCGTTCAGGCAAATGAAAAGAAAGTACGAGAATGTATTAATTTTGTTTTTCATTTTTAATGTTTCAGTTAGCAGAAAAGTTGTGGGACTTACGTATCTAACTATCCCACTAGGCATGAGTTCTCCCTGAAAATTAACATGTCATGCAAACAACACAAGATTTTGCAGGAATCTTCCATCTCTGTTGATTTCTACCTAATTAAACTACTACTACTACTACTTTTCAACTTCATCTTAAATTCGTATTTCCACCTAAAAAAAACTTTCTTTTATCAAATGAACGCATAAATGAGAGTACTTTTCATTTTTCTTTATTTCACCTCCCTATAACTTTCTCGGAAATAGTTTTTCTGCACTAGTTTCTCGACAAGTGAACGCTCCGGCGTGAGGGTTTTTTCTTTTTTCAACATAAAGTTTTGTTTTACTATCCCTTTCAAGTTTTGTTTTGGAAGTACTTGAAAGGAAAATGTTCACTTAATGTTAATGCTATTCCTCTCACCTCATAATGTAGTGGTTGAGATTTCAGTATCATGACTGGACACGCATAACTTCTTCTAACGCTAACCGGCACACACTTATGAAAAGGTTAACAAAATGTCACAACGTATAATTGACCATATAACTTATGTACGTACAATTTCAAATGAAACATACTCATGCAAAATGATGTGGCAGTAACATCAGTGAACGAATAAAGGCCGAACTTATTAAGATCTTTTTATCGTTCGTAATGGTGAGGTTTAGTTGAAAAAGTAAACTTAACTTTGTTAATGGAAAACTGTTTGAATCAAGCCAGAATCCTGGTCTTTTTTTTTTTTTTTTTTTTTTTTCTGATTCCTTGCAAAAACTTTTAAAAACATGTTTTAAACATATTAAATGGTTAAAGCCTTGATTTTCTCTCTAAAGATAGAGATTCCCGGTTAGGGTTTTTCCCTACCATTTCCTTCTGCCTCGGCAACCGCCCCACCTTAGCCCGTTCTTTCTCCACCGCCTCTTCTTCCTCCTCCCCACCCAGATCTAGCACCCCTTTCATCTCTCCTCCTTCACTGCAGTTGGTTTTCCTGGGAGGTGATTCGGCGTGATTCAGTAGTGGGTTTCTCGGGTTAACTCAGTTCTTTGAGCCTTGTTTCCTGTGTTTTGTTAGTTGTAGTGTTTGGCGAATGTTTTTCGCTGTTGATTACGTCTATTCGTCATTGTGTAATGATTTGATCTATGAATTTGTTGGGATTCTCTACTGCTAGCTCTTGACAGGATTCAATCATCACGACCCGAAGGTGCCGGTCTGCTTTGGCAGGTGTGTCCGAGTCGCATAGCGTGCTCATGTCATTTGTTAGTTGTTTTGGTTTTATTCCTGTAATTCGATGTAATCGTTGCCGGATGACGTCTTGAATGATATTCTTGACTTTCTCTCTCTAAAAAAAAAAACACATTAAACAGTTCGGGTCATCAAAATATGACAGGGAGAAGGGAGGTCTGCACCGTAACAGAATATGAGATCACTCATAAGAACCGGAAATATTTTGATGATATGTGTGTGTAGATGCATGGACGTATAGAAAACCTTAACTAATTGTCAACTACCAGCTCACTCAATTCTGTTTGCAAGCCCATGTTATTTTTTGAAAAAGAAAATGCCCATGATATTTGGGTATACCCTAAAGACAAAACGACGCAAACGTAAGTCACAGTTGTAAAATATCTTTTCAATTTTCTCCTATCCTATGATCATTGGAGGAGAGAATATCATGGCATAAGTACGAGAAGGAAATATAATTCAAAGAGTGAGGGGAAAATTCTTAGGCAGCAATCACATCTTTTCATTAATCACTTGATAACAAACATATCACATACATGTACAACAACACCCCACCTAAAATAATTAAGAATAGAATTAAGACCGATAAACGAATCAAACTATCCGAGTTTAAACTAATTGTGTTGTTACCAAGAGTTCATTTGAGATCAGTTTGTTACGTTAGCAAAATCGAGCTTGAACATTTTTTTGAAAGTTCGTTAAGCTTTTGAAACAAACTCGACCAAGCTATAAAGACTCAGCTCGTTCGGTTTATGATGTTCAAAAAATTCAAGTTACTTGCAATCAGCTCGATCGTGATTAGCGTGATTAAAACTTGTATGAGATTGACTATACCGTGTTTGAGATCGACTATACCGTCGTAATTTCATGTTTTAATATATTACAAAAATTCGTCAAAATTAAATTTGACCAATTAACTTTGTATGCACCTCATTTATCAGCTATAATAATCAGAATAAATTGTATATCCAAAAGGACTAAAAAATGAAGTTTATGAATGGAACTTCCAGCTTCTATGTTCATAGATTCTAATTATTCAATGCTCCAAAAGCATGGCCACATGGTGCTTCGAAAACTCGAATACCACACATTCCGGTGGCGTCCACATACAAATGTATGATGTTAAATGATCCGAAACACCACGGGGCCATTCTCTGGGACTACTAAATTATCACTTGTTCATAGGGTTTAGATTGTTTGTCTTGCTAGCTAATATTAATTTAGGTTATTTATTGGCATGCTATGTATAAATGCTATATTCCCTAATTACGTTTCAACCTTGAGATTTAGCATAAATAAACATATTAAACAGCTTTTCAGGTATCGTATTACCCTAATTAATGTAATTAATGCAATATTATCACTCGTTCATATATAGGGTTTAGATTGTTAATTTGTCTCGCTAGCTAATATTCTTTTTTTTTGTTTTGCCATTCTATATACATCAATGGGGGATTAGCGGGGGAGTTAGTACGCTAGCTATCCATAGCCCTAAACCCCAATTGCCTCTGCTGAGACTCGAACCCTGGTCACTAGCTAATATTCATTTAGGTTATTTATTGGCATGCGATATATGAATGCTATATTCCCTAATTACGTACCAACCTTGAGATTTAGCATAGATAAACATAGTATTAAACAGCTTTTCGGTTATCGTATTACCCTAATTAATGTGATTATTGCAATATATTAGGAAAAATTCTTTTTCCCCAAGTTTAGCCCAATGTTTTTATCATATTCATATTTGAGGAAAAGGATGAGATTCCTTCGTCCGTGACCAAAACTAATTTCTTTGCTTGTATCATTCAGCAAAAGTAATCTAAAAAGTGGCAATAGAAATGAAGTGTAATCCAAAATTCTGAGTTCGAAACCTGATAACCTCTAATTGGAGCTAGGCCATAAGAGCTTCTTTTGTAAATTCTCTATCCTAGCGTGGATGATCTGTCATCGACTAGACCAGGACAAAATTAGTTGAAATGTGCGCAAACTGACCAGGATATATACGCCTGACTGCCAACCCGCCCCCCGCCCCCCCCCCCAAAAAAAAAAAAAAAAACAGAAGTATTTTACACACATAGATCTCTATATCTTTGGTAACAATATTCTTACCATGCACGTTTATTCGAGTAAAAGGAGTTCATTTGTCGGTCAACAAAAGTAACTTTTTATTTATTATTATAGGATTATAATATGTTAGTACTCCGTATTAGTTAAATTACAATGAGGGCCAATTGACTGTTCATAAGAGTCGAATGTTAGATTTCACGATTTAAAAAAAACCGTTGGGTCAAACCCGAGGTTTCACAAGTCAAGTCAGTTACATAGGAGTATATTTAAGATACATAAATAGCTATCTATATTATAGATTGATGTCCTGGATTAAATTAGAATTTATTTAAGTTTGTATAAGAATTGAATAAATTTGCTCCAAAGTTAATTTTTAAGCCGTTTTTCAGCTTAAGAATCTCTAGAAATTTTGGGACAAAAACTAAAAACTGCATTTCAAAATGCCTATCTACTATACGTAAACATACACATACATAGCTGATTATGTACCCATGAAAATATCACGTTTTTGCATATATTTCTCAGGCCGTATTTCACTAATTCAAAAAAGTCAAAAAGTAAACTTAGGCCTCCTTTGGGTTAAAAACCAGTTTGGTTTTTTTTTTTTTTTTGTCCTTATTCAAAAAAATTTCGCATTTGATAATCTTGCATCGATTTTTTGTGGTTTCTTGATTCGTCTCGACGAGAGAGATCTTAAAAGTATAAAATTATTAACCAAACTTAAAGTTTTGTGAATAAAGACAAAAAATAATCCAATAAACCACAA
>JAXBDA010010448.1:0-10508 GCA_036023075.1 Gaultheria prostrata
AGGTGGTGTTAGGTTGATTGGTGCAAGTTCAAGCTCCTTTTCACAATCCTCGGGTAACCATGATTGGTCCGTTTCGTCATCGGGAGTGCCCGAGTGCATCCCGGGTTCAAAATCGGGGTGTCTACAACGCCAAAGCCATAGACACCGTTCGTTTCATAGAAAATCCCCGTTTGTCCCATCCTGAGATATTAATACATGATAAAATCTTAGGTAAATTGTAGTTTCTGCAAAAACAAATAACAACCAATGAAGATAATTTGTGTTTACTCTGGATCCTGGAAAACATTGACATGTGCCGTGCTAGATGGACCTGCATCTTCTATTCTTTGAAGTAGTCTCAAAACCCCTGCATCAACCACTTTAGCTATGAAGTTCTCATCAACCAACACATTTGCTGTTTTGAAGTTACCGTGAACTATGGGAGGTTTCTGGCTATGCAAATGGCATAAACCTGCATTGATTGGTTCCATTCACTTTCTTTGAGTATCCAATTGTACTCTTGGCAGAATATATAATCAGAAAGATGTTATTTGTTGGCTACATTTCACTATCTCAGTTGTACCTTTGCCATATTTTGTGATGCTGTAGTGCCTAGATGCTACTTTTTTTCAATGTTTCTCCGACTGTCACATGCCAAAATGGCACAATTATTGTGCATTCCTTTCTCATCTCTCCAATAATAATAGCCATCGGCGATGAGGTGGTAAAAAATGGCATTGTCAAACCTTGTGTTGATTACCTAGGAAAGAATTTAAGCATATAAGTAGAGGGGGAATATTAAGGTACACACCAACAGAGTGCAACACAAACAAAGCAGGGCAACAACACAATATTAGAAGAATTGATCCCGTGTTTTATCAGATTGTTAGCTAAATTTTGTTATTCTATTAACAAAATCGTAACAATATTTTGGGTTCATGTTTTGCAGATTGAAGATACAGAAGGTTGGATAGCGGAAAAGATGAGAGTACATGGTTTTCATTGAAGACTTCTTTTTTGGATATATAAATACTTGATGACCTCTTCTTATTTTGATGAAGTTTGAGTCATCTTTTTGGATGATGCATAGGATAAGAACATGATATGGTCTAGTTTGATTGTTTTTGTCTTTGGAACATGGATGCATTAGATCCTATGGTGGATGAACTAATTGGAGTAGAATACTAAATATTCTGAAGGTTTATGAATATTTGTTGGCTATTTTGGTGAAATGTAATGTGCTTGTCATTTGGTGCAGTTTAGATTTTATTGTACTTGATATAGGGCTTTTGTTTGAGATCTATTGAATCCTAAAATGAACAAGAGATTGTATTCTCAAAGGAATGCGAGACGATTTATTTTGTCACCTATACTCCTCATATACATTCTTTAGGTAACGAAATTGTTTCTCACTAAAGAGGTTTATCTAAGAAAGCTTTCTAACGACTAAAGTTTTTGTCATTGATGGGTTTTAAAGTACAATCATAGGCTACGAAATTTTTGTTGGCTTCTCTATTTTTTAATATTTAAATTAAACTACTTGCCAACGAAATGTTTCCTCCCCTATCTAGTTTGCAGGATCAATTTTCAGTCGTTATTGGCGAGGAAATTGATGAAAAGTTTCCTCACCTATGTAAATTGCAGGATCAATTTTCAGTTGTTATTTGTGAGGAAATTGACGAATTGTTGACAAAAACTCATCAGTATAGGCGAGGAAATATTTCCTCGCCAAAACTCAATATAGGCGACGAAAATATTTCGTCGTCAAAAACTGATTTTAGGCGAGGAAATTCTTATTTTCCTTGCCATGTGACCTTTTGCGACAACCATTTGTCGACGAAATTGGCAACAAAATATTTTCCTCGCCTATACCATTGGCGAGGAAAAATGTTTCATTTAAGACGATTCTCATTCCTCGCAAATTATCATTTTTCTTGTAGTGAATGCAAAAGTTTAACAATAAAATCTTTTCAAAAATCCCACAAATATTTTTCAAGTTTGGCTCGCTTTTTTAAATTAATCAAAACTTCGAAATTCTACACAGGCAAACAACCGGGAAAACTCCAGTCCGGATTGATCGGGCTCTCACCCTAACATCATTCCTTTTTTTGACAGCGCGAAGCATGTGTGTTGTGTCAAGCTTTCAAGGGTCATTTTACAAGTGTAAAATGTCCAAACAAATATTAATTTAAAAAATATCGCTCCCCAGCAGAGTCGCCATTCTGTGGACGTCGGGAAACCGGCCCACGCTTTTTGTTTTGAAAAGAAAAGGCGAATTTAGGGAAAAAGAAAATTTAGAGTCGCCACCCGGGGTTTAATTTTTGGAAAATGTTAGGTACCCGAGGAACCGTTTATAAAAATAATGTGACTCTTTATGCCGCTGAAAAAGGGTTTGGTCTGCGAAAAATAGAGATTTGGGTTCGGGAGCCAGGTTACCCACGGGGAAGGTTTTGTTTTTAAAAAAAAAAATGCACCCCGCGTACCTGGAATTTTCCGGTCTCTACTAAATATTTGTGGGATTTTTCTGAAAAGATTTTTATTAAAAACCTTACTCACATAAGCTGTTAAGACCCGTATATTATTAAATTAGAAATACTAAGCTTTATTTATTTATTTGTAATTAATTGATAATTATAGTAGTTAGATAATTATCTAGTAGTTGTAATTTAAAAATAAAAAAATGTCTATGATTATTTAAAGTTTCCTTATCACTCCAATTTCCTAGATAAGTCTCCTTTTATACCACAAATTCATCTTCCACTAAAAGGTTCCACTTTGACTTCTACAAGAGTCCAATTTTCTTTCCTCCAATAGGACTCTCCCATCTTCTCCCAAATCAACCGTACCATTCTTTTCTTTTCACCCTAAAAGTTCTCTCTCACTCTCCTATTGGTTGGCTAACTCTACCCCTTTATTTCTCTTCTTATTAAATTCTTTCCTTCACACCTCAAAGTTAAGAAAGAAGAAAAAAAAAACAAAGGTACAGCACCTTTTTGTTTGTCTTCAACAGGTTCATTCTCCTCTCTTTCTTTCTTTCTTTCTCTTTTTCTACCTTTCAATTGTTTAATCCATGTTGACTATTCAAACTCCCTTCAACCAAATTATTTGTCTTTTTTTTTTGAATTACTAAACTTTCGATTTCTCTCATCTCTTACAGTTAATTTTAGTCCTCACGATTTCCTTAATCTTGTAGAAAATCCTTCTGTCGGTGACGGTTGAATCATCTCTACGAATCTTCGTTACTTGCTAAATCGTCGGACGAAAGGTAGGGCTTTCGGAACTAACTTTTTACTTTGAAATATTGTTTACGTAATTTGTGTGTATATTATATTCTGCATGGTGATTAGTGAAGGTATGGATTAGTTATAGTTTTTGTGAAAATTAAATCATTAATGAATGGTGTGGTTAGAATTATGTGAAAGAGAAAAATGATGAGATTTATGCACAGTTTCGTTTCCTGTAAATTTGAGTAATTTTGGGTCCGAACCAAGGAAAACTTATAATAGTAGAGTTGTAGATCTCGAAAATTTAAGCAACTTTCATATAGAACTCGTCTCAATCGGAGTTACGTAGAATAAATTATGATTTTTCAAAGTTGGCTGAACTGAACAATTTCGGGACAGATTCACTGTTCAACTTAAAACACCATTTTGCTTCATTTAAAAATGGATTTAGCCTTCACTCAAACAGTAACCTAGGGTCGAATTTGATGGACTATCTTACTGTAAAATTTCGTAATTTTCGGAACCCGTATGCTATTTTTAGTGATAGGAATAATCTAGCATATATTTACCGAGAAAGTTGATGTTTTCGTTTAATTTTTCTTTTCGTGATATAAATGGACGTATGTGACTGTTTGGCTTACTGGTGCTTTCGAAACCCTTAAATTTGTGTTAATTGAATATTTTAATTAATTAAGTAGACGGATAAAAGATGTGTAGTTCGGTTATCGAATTTGGGAATTGGGGCGTTGTATCCGATATGGGTCTTGAGCCAATTATCGCAATATACTCCCAGGGGTATTGAGCCGTGCCATGGGCCTGGAGAGTTAGGCATTGTGGACGGGAGCCCAATAGATTGTTTATATTGTGGATGGGAACCGATATTGGATAGCTTTACGATTTGGTATGAGATACTGAACTCATGAGTTGCATAAAGTTTTGGATTGTGGAACTTGAGAATCTATGATGGATATACTGAATCTACCGTGTTGAGAAGTTTAACAAGTGTGGGTTGCCAATGTTTAAAAATTATGATTTTATACGTTTACCTGTTGCATGAATATTCTTTTGTAAAGGGGTAGTTTCGGGTGCCCTATTGAGTGTAATTTTACCACTCACGGTGCTACTTTTGTGGCTTTGGTGTCCCCAACGCCAGTTACAGAAGGAGATGTGGAGCCGTCTGTTGATTTTGAGGCAATGGAGCAGCTAGATGGGGATGAAGTGGCGGAACCATGGCTTTACCAGTAGATATCTAGCTAGATGGCTCTGTTTATTCTTTTTTAGTTGAACTCAAAGAAAATGTTTAAGTTTTTCGGACAATGTCAGGATTCTATTTATTTCAGTTGTAATAAGTTAGCTAACTTTTAGTTTTGCGTTGAAGATTATTATTAAGTTTTCTTTGGGAATGTTAATGAAGTTTGTTTTTCTATTTAAATAAATTGTGAAATTTATTTATTAACGTACCCAATTTTCGGGGCGTTACATAAGCAGTTTATAAATAAAACAAAAAGAAACAGTACATTAAAGCAACAAATAAATCACGTAATACATAAAAATCATAAAATAATAAAATGAGAGAACATAATTGCATGAATGAAAAGTAAAAGGGGGAAACCGCAATAAAATGATTATAAGTTATAAGAAAACAGAGTATGGTTTTCGAAACAGAGCATCAAAATTCAGTTTCTCCTTTGACGCCGTACGGCGTGCCAAATGGTACCGCACGGTTTGAAAAGTGACACCGCACGGTGTCACTGTGTAAACGTTTTTGAAAATTTATTTTATGATCAGGGGAGAAAAAGGATGCTTTGGTACTGTAAAAAAGTGGCATTTTACATTTAGAAATCCTTTTGAAAGATTTGTCATGTATCTCTTACCAAAATTAACGTCGTGGAACATATCGAGAATGTTCACGGCATTACTTCTAGAGACGAGAGCAACCCATGGGCTGCAAAGTTTGTTAAAAGAACTTGGTTTTGCTAGGCTTAGGGGAGGTATGGAACCACCCTAAACCTGAAAACCTCCCCTCAAGAGCGTAGAGATCGACCAAAACACCTAGTATACCTTCGCAACGAGAATGAACTTTCGGTTTGCAACACTTGGTAGACCTCAGGTACGGGTTTTTTGAGTGATTTTGGAAAGGGTAATAATGATTTGGAGAGTGGCTGGATATGGTAATTTGTTTCAATGAGAGAGGCAATTTTTCACTTTTTAAAATCTTCCCTCCCGAGCTCGTTGATAGAGCTCGACTTATATAGGCAGCGAGATTGGCCACCTTCACAAGTTAAGCAAGTCTCCTACGGCAGGAAGTCGAGCTACGAAGTAGGGAATGGCATAGTACGAAACCGAGATTCGGTCTGAGCTGCTGGGCAAAGATGATTGTTCCCAGGATTCGTGGTAAAGGGAAGTGATGCCGTACGGCATAGGCACATGTATCGTATGGTACAAAGGCATACACTGCACGGTGCAAAGGATTTTCCAGGCAGTACGGTTTGAAGAAGGTGGCCGTACAGTTCAGGTAGGTTTAGGGATTTTGACTTTTTTGACCCGTTTGACTCGAGGGACCGTTTCGAGGTATATTATGCGAGCTCTTTCATCATTGGGGATGCACAAGTTATCAAAATTGGGGTGTCTATAGGAGTATGTCATGATTCTGTAAAGGATCTACATGCAAGCTCCCATTACCAACTTCTCCTTTTAAATCTAGTTCTAAAACTCAGGCCTCAGACAAATATCCTTCCTTAGTTCTAAAAGATTGTCCGGAAGGTTCGTCTGTTCAAAGAACGTGTGTTCTTCGTGTGGACGGAGCCTGTAAAGAAGGAAACCTTTGGAGTGGTATCGGATTCTCGGCTAGACACCCTAATGGAAGCCTTATTGAACAACATTCAATATCAATGTACAGCTGCAGCCCTATCCAAGCTGAAATTCAAGCAATAGATCAAGTTATTAAATGGTGCATAAAAAGGGACTTTTCTAATGTCTATATTCTTACTGATTGTTTTAATGCTGTTATGCAGATAGGGAGCAGGAGTGAGTGTCACCACTGTGACACCTTTTTGATATGCAACCTGAGAAAGGAGATTGCAAAGTTGAAGTTTAGCAAAATTTCGAAAGTAGATCGGTAGGAGGTCTAGGATGGTCACTGTTTAGCCAAGCATGCTCTAGGACATTTTGTTCCTCACCTGGATACCGATGATGGAAACCGCTCTTAGTGCTTTGTTGTATTAGTTGTTTATGTTTATGGTTGTTTATTTTGCAAGTGCTTTGTTGTATTAGTTGTTGTTTCATTTTGCCAGGACTTCTTATGTAATTCAGGTTGCTTATTAATGATATTTCTATCTCTTTATCGGAAAAAAAACCTTCTCCTTTTAGGATTTACTGATAGTCTCCAAATAACCACCATTTAGGAGGGAAAAACCTTGGACATGGGACATGTAGAGGGTAGATTTCACGTATCTTGATGATGCCTCTAGATCTGCAATACAAAGAACAGTTAGAGCACCTTTGCCCTTGATGGCAAAGGCCCTCCAATGCTTAAGTTAGTATGGAGATACTAAATAAGCCAAGGACAATGCATATAACAGTGAGTTACAGCGTACCTTTCATCGTAGGCATAATGCATGTATTTATAGGTATAGGTTAGCTTGTTGATCAAGGGTCCCTGTTGCCCTAGTTTCCTTATCACGTTAGGAAACCTTTCCTATGGGATCAGTCCTATTAGGTATTTTCGGGCTATTGCACTGGTCTCCATAAAGTAATAGAACTTCTTCCCATATAGGGCTTGTTCCCATATGTACGCGCAATCTGACTCCCATTAGGATTCTATAATCCTTATCTGATCTGAAATGCTTACGTCATTCCCTTAATTTACGGGATACACCTCTTATCACATAACAGAGTATTCTACATTATTCCAAAATGCCTTGCCATTCTGTTAGCCCAATAGCGGTGTAACCGTGCTGTCACATAGGACGACTGTATTGTTGCTAGTCTGTAGACCCTAGGGCCGAGGTTTTCGTAGCTCGGTCCTGACCCCGCACCTTATCGTGGTACCATTGTTGACTACGTATTGCGCGCCTGGCCCTACTCGTGGCCTCTCTAGCTCGGCTCCCCTGTAGGGTACATCCACGTTGTATGGCCGAGCTAGGGCACCCAAGAGGGAGTGTGGGTTTTACCCTCTACAGGACACATGGTGGGATCTCATGAAAGTGTGAAGTTGAAGATGCCACTTAGGAGCATGTCGCAAAGGAAGCACTTGGCGCCAAGATCCTACTCTCACAATTTGGAACCTCCTTGGCCTATAAATACAAGAATCAAAGAAGAAAAAAGGCCTCTTGTCACTTACAATTTACTTTTTTCCAAGTAGCGCTCAACTTAGATTTTATACTTCCTTTCACATTCACGTGGATTTGCAACTTTACCTCCACTTTCGTGGATTCTATGTACCCATAACTCTATTAATCTTCATTAATAAAGTTGTTTCATTTTTACTTTACCTCGTTTGTCAATTTTCCTAGCCGTTTGGGAAATTATAAGTTTTTTTGCGATAAGACTCAATCGAATAACTTTGTGGCTCTACCTTTTGGGTCACATGCAATCACTAGCTACGAAGTCAGAAAAGGCATACTAGCCTTTACAACAACTCGGACTCTACTGCACAATCCTGCCACACCTGTTACACAAAATGCTCACGAGCTCGCGGTTTCCATTTCCATTTTCATGAGAAACACCCACCTTATAAACAAAATCAATTTCTACAATGCACCATATGTTTGCTAGCTAGCATGCCCACATCCACGAGCGACAAGAACAAGTCTTTGTGCTTGTTGCCATTCCGCATCGCAAGTAAGTGTTCGAGACCTCAACGAATCCGTGGATAGAAAGCGCAATAATCGTGGCCAACCGTGAGATGTCCCTAGACATTTCTCATTTTGTGAGTTCGGCCATCAATGAAATAAGGGATTCAAATCTCCAACTTTCAACGAGCAGTGGCATTTGACCTCCAATGTTAACATGTCTGAAACCCTTACCAATTCTCTTGATAGCCTCATGGGTATCATGGTGAAAGAGCATAAAGGAAAAGAGAAGGCAAAACCTTCTCCACAACAACCTAACTTAATCGTAGTTTTGGAGAGCAACATGCCTTAAAGGGTTACAATCCTCAGCCCCAACCTTATACCGGGCCTCAAGTTCCAACGCCCTTGTTCATGGGAAACAATCAAAGCAAGGGCTGAATATTGGAGGCCATCCCTCACAAAGGCCTATAGAAATCAACAAAAAATGGTTCATGTTGGAAGGCGATTCTAAGCCTCAGCAAGTGAATTAAGGGGGTTGGGCCTCCAAATAATGGAGGTCAACATCCTTATGGATATGTCTCACATGAGACTCAAGGGGCATGACAAAGTCAAGGGCTGCAAGAACAGCAGGCTTATCAGCCCCAAAGGCTTGCACAAAATCTTCAGACTTAATAACCCGTGCAAGCCAAGCAAGCCGATCCACCTCAGGCCGGCGTTGTTCACGTGTCGGGATGCCCGAAACATGGTCTTGGAATTTTGATGTAAATCCGTTCAAAGTTTTCCTCCAAAGGTTTTGAGACGTTCCAAATCCGTTCAATATGGTGACCGGTATCGCCGCTAGTTTGTAAAAATGTGGCTTCCTGTGTAAGAAAATTTCCCTTTTCGTAATTTAATTTACCAAGTGCTCTTTCTATGAACAGGCAAACGATGATTGCAATTGTTATTGCTATGATGCTAGAAAATTAGATGAAGCCAAGTGTGTGCACAAGGATCATGTTTTTGCAGTGTAAGATGCATCATGCATAGTTCAAGATTCTCTGTTTTATAATTTATGTCTAAAAAATCATAGATGCTGATCCTCTTACTTTTTCCCCACAGGGTGGATCTTATGACAACACAGTTAGTTGTATGCGATAAAGCCATCTCTCTCTCTTTTCAACTTCTCCATGGCTTTAAGAGACAGCAACACAATCTCCTGATAGAGCTTTGTGCTTGCAGATTAGAATATTTCAATGTAATGGTGGCCACAGTAGGGAAATCTACCACACTAAGCGAATGCAAATGTGTGCCTTGTTAATTCTTTTCATTCACAAAGTTTTGCCTCCGCATCCTTGCCCTTTATATTGGCTTCTAAAACATTTCAAAGTTGTGAACGTATCCACAATTATAGTCCTTAATGATGAACCCTTAGAGCGGAAACTAGAAATAATTGTGATGCCAAATTTCGTATCCGTTATAAGGCTAAAACACAAAAGTACATCATCACAGACTTTGTCCCTGAACACCGCGATCCGCGTGCGACACATCACTGTGTTCCATTCCTGCGGTCGCACAGAAGGGTGAAAGAAGCTAACACGGCTCAGGCAACGGCCATGAAGAAGGTAGGCATGAGGCCAGACCAAATTATGGACTACATGACATGTCAGTCTAGGGGTTTCCATAATGTGGGGTTCACTAAAAAAGATTTACGCAACAAATTGTTCAGAAGTCATAAAGAAGAAATTAAAAATGGGGACGCTGAGGGTGCACTTGGATACCTTCATGCTCAGATGAACACTGACCTGTTATTATTTGTGAAGTACTCTGTTGATCAGAATGACCGGTTGGAGACACTATTCTGGGCTGATGGGAGGTCTCAGATGGATTATGCCGCATTTGGGGATGTGTTAGTGTTCGATACGACCTATCGGACCAATGCATACAAGAAGCCATTTTTCATATTGGCTGGTGTGAGTAATAACTTTAAAACGATCATATTTGGGTGTGCCTTGCTATCTACGGAGATTGAGGAGACGTACAATTGGGTTCTTGGAACTTTTTTGGAGGCAATGGATGGTAAACATCCCATCTCGGTGCTGACAGATGGTGATTTGGCAATGCGTAACGTAATTATAAATATATTTCCAGACGCGAGGCATCGCCTATGTACGTGGCATTTGGAGCGAAATGCCACGAAAAATGTTCACAAACCGGATTTCGTATCTGACTTTACAACTCTGATGCAAATGGAATGTGGAGATTCGAAAGTCTTTGGGATGACATGGTAACACATTATGGCCTACAGACAAACAATTGGGTGTTGGAGACGTATAGGGACCACAAAAGATGGGCCGAGGCATATCTTCTCGGATATTTTTTTGCGGGGATGAGAAGCACTCAGCGTTGTTGTCACGCCCTCAATTTTCAACATATTTAATAAACATTTTTCCCTGAGAGATATCTCGATAAACTCATAAATTTACCCATAAGTCACCTCACAACGCTACATTGATAATGAACAATAAATCAAATT
>JAXBDA010010449.1:0-10503 GCA_036023075.1 Gaultheria prostrata
AGTTCCACCATGTGCGTGTGGTGTTAGGACTATGTTTAGGCACAATAAGAGAGAATAGGGATCGAACCTAGGCCTCGTCCAACCAAGTCCCAATGAGTTTCCACCACGAAACTAACCTCTCATTTTTAAAGTTTAATCCCAGTAGTATTTGCTAAGCTTTTATTTTTGCAAGATTTGCAGCTTACTCTAAGAATCATTTTGAAGTTTGTTTCACTTTTCTATTTGACAATCATTCTGAAGTCTTTCAATAGGGAAGAGAGGATGAAGAAAGTACCAAAGTGACAGAAATTTCAGCTGCAATGGCCAAAATATCAGCGCAGGAGACGACTCCGGGGCAAACATTCTCCAGTGCAGCCTTGATGTCGTCGACAACATCATATCCACCAAGCAATAAATTCTGCACATCGCCTTTCTCACTTTCTATTCCGTTGGCAGTGTCGTTGTCTAGTAAAATCGAGGCATCGCAACCCTGCAATACCCAATGCAATAATTACATTGACATAGTTAGATTAAGAAGCTACATTTTGGAATGGGTGTAGAAGGCTAATTTAATCTCTAAATTTTGAACTGGGGGTAGCACTTGACACCATGCCACCTTGGTGGCTCCCCTACTGTGTGGAACGTTATGATTCGAGTGGAATCATTTTTAAATACTTGAATAAGATTCAAAGAATTTGTTTGATTATCATAGTTGTTTAATGAACTAATAAAAACTGTGAAAGAGAGGGAAAAGAAAAAAAAATATTACATCGACAAAGCAATCGTGAAAATGCAGCCGAATGAGTAAGGCTCCAGTTCGGATGTTGTTTTGTTGAGCCTGTTCCACGATACTGCATACCACACTTGACACATTAGGGCAAGTGGTATCGTAAAATGTGGCACTCAATTGAGCATTTGATACTCCAAAAACAGCAGCCAAGAAAAGAGTTGCAGCTATAAATTGCAACGACGAAGTCATGAGGATTTTCATTTTATTGGAAAAGAAAAAAATCAGAGAGAGAGAGAGAGAGAGAGAGAGAGAGAGATTTTTTCTTAAAAACTCAAAGCTTTGTTGTTTCTTGTGTGGGAGATTGTGTTCGATTGAGACTCCTTCTTATAGAGGAGTGCTGTAGTAGGGGAAGAATTTTGGCTCCATGCGTTTATAGTAATGCTATAGAAAATTCTTCTTATTTACTTTTCAGTTGTGTTGAAAATTCTTCTTATTACTTTTCACCTCTCTCTCTCTCTCTCTCTCTCTCTCTCTCTCTCTCTCTCTCTCTCTCTCTCTCTCTCTCTCTCTCATTTGTTGGATAGTAGAAAAGCATTTAGCAAAATCCTACAAGTTAGCCTACTGGTGACAGTTTGGGATAGGGGTTTGCACCAGGGACGGAACCAGGACTTCATCTACGAGGGGGCCGGATGAAAACGAGATTTCAATTAGAGCATAGAACCTCGATTTAGAACCACAAAACGTGGGTTTTACTAGTAAGTTATAGCCTATATTTCAGAAACCTTTATTTTTTATTGGGAGGAGGGGAGGCCGACCTATAGTAATATAAAAATAAAAAAAAATTACCTAAGATAATTGGTGGGAGTTTGGAAGGGGGGAGGCCAAGGCCCCATAGCCCCTTCAAGCCTCCGTCTCTGGTTTGCACCGACTTAAGATTGTAAGTTTGAAACCTCTTAGATACTATCAATTTTAATGTTGCCAATCCTTACGAGATTTTTCCCTATCGGATTTCCTGCAAGTTGACACTGGATTTTGGGTCCAAAGAGAATTGCCGAGTTGCGCGTAAATTGTCTTTAACATCCTGAGTTATAAAAGTAATGTATTTCTCAAAGTAATTAATATTTCTTATACTTGTTGGGATTATCTTTTTTTAACCTGTAACCGTCAATTTTTGTCATAATTAATCTTGTATCGCCATCTACTTGAATGTCCATATTTAGTTTTTTTTTTTTTTTTTACTCTGATAAAATGAAGAAGATTATATTAATAAAATCCTGGCACTTACATATCGGGGAGCGGGGTGTGCACTCCCCGCATAGCACACGTGCTGTGCACGGTTGTGGGGCTCACCCCGGGTCCCATTGTTTGATTCGAACTGTTCATTTTGTTTGTCTCGACAATCAGGATGATCGGACATCGGTAATTATATTTTCAGACTACATTTTTATGAAAATGAAACAGTTAAAGAAACCTTTGTAGGTAACTTTTTTTCACAAAACTGTGACTAATCAAATAGTTACAAATGTCCGATCAATATTAGTTTTTACGTGGTATACATACGCGACAAAATGAACAAAATGAATGGTTCGGCTCAAGCAACGGGACCCGGGATGGGCTCCATAGTCGTGCACTCCACACAACACACACAGGACGGCCTACACAACGGGAGTTCATTACAAATTACTAATATCTTGTACAAAGCCAAACTAATCATCTAATTAATACAAAATAATATAGTCTGTAGGCTGTAACCACAGGTGTTGTTTCTAAAAGTTCTCAATTCCTTGCAGACATTATTTCTTTCACTTTCCAGCACTCAATTTCATGACATTAATATTTCGCTACGGAAAAATGGTGAAGGAATAAGTACGTACGCTGGTTTAATTACCTCCCCGGCCCTATCCCTACTTGGAGAAGTCAGTATTTCCCGAATATTATTATGTGACCATACTCTAGACCTTATGACGAATTCCGGAAGAGATCAATTCCACAAGGCGTGTGGTTGGTTAGTGTCATTTTCATAACATGATCATGTATCCTCAATTTTCCTCTTCAAAATTAAAGCTGATAATTGATTGAAAATGATAGAAGAAGAATAGGTATATAGTCAAACTCCACGGGCTCAGACAAAGTCTATAATTATACAGACAATTGTCCAAAAGGACAAGTTTGGGGCTTTAATTGGTGTTTAGCCCAAATTAACTTATTTTAAGGTCTCCAATACATTAATGGGAAATTTTTGAGAGTTCAAGGATGACATTAGACAAAAATATCCTTGAATGACTCAAAAAATTACCAAAAAAAAAAGAGCACGATACTTTCTCCATTTCACGCTAAAAAGAGAAACCCGTCACTGTTCAATATTGTTGGACCCGACAGGTGGCAATTGACCCATGATGTTGGAGTGGACCCGTCGCTGTCAAACTTCCGACCCTCTCTCTCATGGGTGGGGACAAAATTAAATTTTCTCCCTTCAATTTTGGGGGTGGGGGTTCAATTTTACGGGGTTAGGCTCTTTGGGGTAGAGTGTAGTGAGTTTATGCATTTTGGGTTTAGACACTTAGGGTGCACTTTCTAGGGGGTTTAGACACTTAGTGGGTTAGGTACTTTCATAGGGTACCCCAGGATTTTAGGCACTTTCATAGGGTACCTTAGGGTTTATGTTTAGGGTGCACTTTCCAATTATAGGGTTTTAGTGATATGGACACTTTCATAGGGTACCCTAGGATTTAAGGTACTTTTATAGGGTACCCTATGGTTTAGGTTTAGACACTTTTATAGGGTACTCTGTGATTTAGGTTTAGGCACTTTCATTAGGGTTGGGGGTTTAGGCACTTTCACAGGGTTTGGGGATTTTAGGCACTTTCACAGGGTTTGGAGATTTTAGGCACTTTCATGGGCTAACGGGGGCATTTCATGGAATGTTTATACACAACATACACTTGTATAATCAGTAAAGTATACACATGTATGGCTATACCCATACTTTAGCATTTTTAAGGTTTAAGAATTATTTTTGTCGAAGTTGACTCCAATTTGGTTTTCGCGCTACAGTTAGTTTTCATCAACTTTCGTGGATTATTAATTCGTCTCACCGAGAGGAATTAAAAAAATAAAAAAAATTATGATTATGATCCAAACTCAAATTTTTTTTAAATAAAGACAAAAATAAGTCAAAATGGCAAAATTTTAAACTAATTTTTGATTTTATGCAAAAAAAAATTGAGAGTTCTAATCATAATTTTCTACTTTTTTGATACCTAATCGAGACGAACCAATAATATACAAACAATAAATATACACAAAATTAACTAACATGATACACAAAGAATAGATTTTTTTTGCATAAATTCAAAAGTAAGTTTAAAATTTTGTTGATATAAAATCGAGACTAACCAATAATATACAAAAAATGTACGCAAATTTTTTTGCTTCGAACATGCTATTCATAGTTTTTTTTAGGGAAGATAGTAGAAATAACTTTATTTGTTGATCATATTTGGTAATTTGTTCCTTATTCTGCACCATATTTGGTAATCTATTGTTGTATTGGCATGAAATAAAGGCTAGATTGCAACAGACTACCATATATGTCTGCTTGCTGGTATGATACAGAGTACAGATCTACACATAGTTGATAACATGTTGCTGTTATTGACATGAAATAGAGGTCAGATTGCAATAGACTACCATATATGCCTGTTTTAGTAGCGTGATACAGAGTACAGATCTACACATATTTGGTAATCTATTGCTGTTATTAGCATGAAACAGAGGTCAGATTGCAACAGATTACCATATATGTATGCCTTGCTGGCATGATCTAGAGTACAAATATACATATATTGGGTAATCTATTGCTATTTTGGCATGAATCAAAGGTCAGATTATAACAGACTACCATATATGTCTGTCTTGCCGGCATGTTACAGAGTACAAATTTACACGTATTTGTTAATCTATAGCTATTATTATCATGAAACAGAGGCAAGATTGCAACAGACTACAATATCTATCTGCTTTGCTAGCATGATACAGAGTACAGATGCACACATATTTGGTAACCTGTTGTTATTTTTGCATGAAACAGATTCCAGATTGCAACAGACTACCATATATGTCTTTCTTTGCTTGCATGGTACAAAGTACAAATATACACATATTTGGTAATCTGTTGCTGTTATTTGTTAAAAATAAATTGAAAATTAAAATAGAAGAAATTCAATTTTTTACATTTCAAAAAATCTAAGAGAATAAAAAAAGAAGTACCAAATTTTATTTGTTAACTTTTTATAACGGCCACTTATTTTGGAACAATTAAAAAAAGAAAGAATGAGCAATATTTCAGTACATCAAAATTATTTTGCACAATTTTTTTTTTGTCTTGAAAAGAACGAAAAGACATATTTTGTGTTAATCAAGGAAAAAAGTAAGAAAACGACATATTTTGTGTTAACAGATAACGTTGTATGCGCAACCAGGTCTAAAAAAAATGAAAAATTCATTTTCTGTATCAGCCAAACAAGGCCCTTCCAGGAGGGTCAACAGATAAAGTTATCTACGCCATCAGATATGGAAAAAAAAAATGAAAATTTCATTATTTTTGTTAGCCAAACAAGGCCCTTGCACGCAGGATATTTTTGTCACCTATTGCCCAAATGTCTTGTTGGCATTATGGGAAAAGTTTATGTCCTAATTCCATGAATAACCCCTATACTATGTCATTCTCGAAAAAGCTCTCATAATTATAAGTGCTTTTCATGTCATAAACATGCACATATGTTCTAGATATAGTATCAGCTGCTGCATGGCTGACTAAATTGACAGTAAAAATCCTAGATCGCTTAGGTTTAGAAATTTGCTAGGTTTTTTAAATCTCAATTAAAAAATAACATCAATCAATATATGAACCAATCACAAGCAGAAAACAATTAAACAGATGAACACCATGATATACGTGGAAAACCCTAAATGGGTAAAAAACCACGGGAAGGAATCAAAATCACTATAATCATTGTGTAGTTACAGATATACCTATCCAAAACGAAGTAAATCCTCACAACGTTGTAAGTATCACCTGCCGAGCCACACGTACACCGCACCTAGTGATCTTGATCGCCAGCGCCTTGAATCGCACAAGCCTTCCAAAAACTTCTTCCAGAAATCTACTGGAAGAACTCAAAGTTGATTGATGACTGATGTAGAAACCTCTTGGAGCTTCGATTGAAAGATTAAAGTTCCATAAACTTTGTATTCGATCCAAGATTCAATCCCCAAAAAGTCTAGGTTTTTTTTCTCCTCTCAAAATAGTGTATCCGTTATATTTGGAGGCTGCAGTCCATAACCCTAAAAGAGAATAAAACACGTCCATATATAATTTTAGAAGACTGACTGATAACCCGATTGGTCGACCGCTTGATCTGTCTTTTTCCTAAGGCGGCAGTAGACAACCCTAGCATGCTATTTTTTTTTTTTTTTTTATCTTTGGTGTAGTTTCGATCGATCGCTTCACAAACCGATTGATCGCTTCACAAACCGATTGATCGCTTTCAGAACCGTGTTTGTACAGTGGTGCCCGATTGAGTTTCCGATTGATCGGTCCATTGGTCTACCTACTCTAAAAAACTATTGTTCCCGTTTGTGAACCCGATTGATATACTCACTCTCAAATTACATGAATATGAGTCCTTCCACTCTATTCTTATACAGACTCACTAGCTTATAAAAAAAATAATAAAATTACAACTCGATATAAATATGTGTTTTGTCAAACGGAATTGCCAATACAAAGACACTTCAGAATTTGGTCCTTAGAGACGGTTCATCAAATTACATGTGCGCTTTCCTTTACCGACATTTCCTACAGTTTTGGACTGTGAGTGCAATATTTCTATTCTCATTTCTTTCTTGCAGCATATTTTTTCCTACAAATTTGTTTCTTTCTCACAGCTAGTGAAAATACAAGACTTCAGAGTTTTCTTCTGTGGAGGAGTAATTTTCAACTTTATCCATTTTGCTAAATTCTGCTGAGAAAGCAATTTGGGGAAATTACGGTTACCTCCCCTCTAATTTCCGACAACGTCCTTAGTTTACGAGATAGCACGTACATAGGTACATGGTTTGCGACCCTCCCCTCTAGTTTCTCACAACCTCAATTTGCGAGATAGCACATAGGTGCTTGCTTTGCGACCTCCCCTCTAATTTTTGACAACCTCAGATTTGGAGATAGCACATAGGTACCTTTTTTTTTTTATCGGCACAAGTAACATTTTATTAGGGGGGAGGGGGTTTCCAACCAGAGTAAGAAATAACACCAATGGGCAAAGCCCAAACTCTTGGGGGTCTAAATGCCCAGATAATACAATGAAAATACAAACACATGTGGGCCAAACAATGCCCAAAATTAATAGCCATGCTGCACTATTGTCCCATTACTCTTTAATTGCTTACTTGATGTTGATGGTTTATTTTTTTGGAGCAGTTGTTCAAATATTTTAAGTCAGGTGTTCAAATAATTTTAGGTTGGGTGTTTAGAAAAAGGCAAAACTAAAATAAAATTTTAAAATATTACGTGTATTCTATACAAAATAAAAATAAGGCTCAAATACTGTTTTGGTCCTTAACGAATGGCACCGATTTCAAAACCGTCCTTTTAAAAATTTGGGTTTCAATTTCGTCCTTCTAAGAAACAAACGATTTGAATGTTACCCTTGCCGTCCATTTGGAGACGGAAAACGCTGACATGGACTAATGGGGTCCAGTCATATATCCACATCCCTTAAATTAACAACACCCAAATCTTCCCCCCATTCTCATTCGATCAATCGATCCCCCAAAAAACCCTAAATATGTGTGGCCCCAAATCCCTTTCATAATTTTAGGGTTTTCTGTATCCCTCTCTTTCTCTTTCTCTTTCTGTCTCTCTCTCTCTCTCGCCTTTCCACACATAACAGTGACTCCTCCATGATGACTTGAAAGGCTTTGTTGAAGTGCAGTGAAGAAGGGACCGTTAAAGATTCCAGGAGAAAGGGTTTACGATCTACATCATTTGCTGTGGTCCCATTCGCTTTTCCCGTAAGGGTATGTGTTCCTTTATCATTATAGGGTGTTCGTTAATGTAGATTGTAAAGGTCATACTCGAATCCCAAAAATGTCCATTATTAAACAAAGATAGTAAAGTAAAGGTTGGATTTTTATATTGTTGTGGTCCCATTCATTGTCATTATACTATTACATACACTATACTCAATCATTTTCAGATGGATAATTTATTCACCATAGAGGTTCGCCATGGTGGATACTTTGTCAGTAACCCTAGTAGGTATGTGGGCGGCTTAGTAAACCATGTGGATAATTGTGATGTAGATAAGTGGTCCAAATTGGAGGCTGAAGATATAGTTCAGAGGCTTGGTTATCGTAGGCATAAGTTTTTGTGGTTTAGGGTTCCTAATCTGAGTATAGATGAGGGCCTGAGGCTTATACACTCTGACAAAGATGCTATGGAGATGACTGAGGTAGTTAAGGGCCATGAGCAAATAGAAATATATGTGGAACATGTTATAGAGGATCTGGATGAGAATGACTTGGTACCCCTACCTCCTCTCCTAACAGATATTCCAATGACTGAAAATGAAAACCATGAAACTGCTGAAATGTTTGATGTGAATATATATGAGGAGAATGGAAAAGATGTGCCTTACTATAATTGTGACTTAGAAGAAGACAGTGAAATCCATGTTGATTACCCACTTAGTGATGCTAGTGACTATGATGATGTGATGTTTGACAAACAAAGTAAGAAGAAGAAAGGGGACCATAATGAAAAAGACGCTGATGACTTATTTGGAGATGGTAATGCAAAGGAGGGTGATTACTTATTTGGAGATGGTAATGAATAGAGGCAACATGCAGAGGAAGAACAGAGTGATCACATGAAGTATGACTAAGTGAGTGAGGAGTTGTTGAGTGGGGAGAGTTCTTCTGATTTAAAGGATGAGGGTGGCCATCCTACATTACCCAGTAAGACATGCTTCAAACCTGTCAGTAGGCTAGAAAATATAAGGTTTGAGAAGGGAATGTTGTTTTCATCCCTTAGATCTTGATCATGAAGAAGCTTCGGTTTGCTTGATCAACTTCAATCTGAGTACAAAGATCTCTACTTTGGTGACAACATCTCTTTGATGAGTATGGAAATCTCCTTCAATGAATTTATATTGCTTCATAGTTTTCATGGTAGTGCACATAGGGCTCCTTGATTTCTGATAGAAATTATTTTGAATGGTGAAATACTGTAGCAGATCCATGATCCTCTGTGTTTTGGACATGTGTGATGTATTGGTGTCCTTTTGCGGGATGCGCAACTACATTTCATTCTTTTGACCGCTAAGAGCAAGTCCACCCGTCAGTGTCAAAATGACCATTTTTCTTTGGCTTTCTACAATGTCAGAAAGCTAAAAAAATAGCAATGGTGTTGCATCAGTTCAGTGCTATGTTGGCCTAATCATAAATCCAACGTTTGGATTAAACTCAACTCATTATTCAAAGCAAATCAAATGGCTTGGATGAAGTGTGAGAAATGGCAATGCCATCTTTAAACGACAATAGGTGGACTTGGGTTTTGCCAAAAAATATGTTAAAAGTTATGGCAATGGCAATGGGGAAAGGTGACTCTGTGATTCTCTTTTGTGTTTTAGATATGGTTTATCCTTTTGTTGTTGTTTTTAAATACATATGCTATGTCTTTTGTATTGTTCTCTCTGTCATTGCCTTGTTACAGTTGGTTAAAGACGGCATCTTCAATTTTTTAACAAGCCAAATGCAGTCATGTAGGGACTATTTCTGTATATTGAGAAAATTTGTTTATTGCAGGTATTGCGTTCGTAAAGTCTGATTCGGTTTCGTTTGTGCTTTGCTGACTATTCGAGGTTCTAGTGTCGGTTCAGTGCACAAAGCCCAAGGCGGGGGCTCAAGAGCAACACCTCCGAAACCTAAACATGATTGTTACGGTAATTGGTGATGGAAACCGTATCTTATTACTATATGCTATACCTAGCAGCCGTGATATGTAATCAAAGGACAGTGATGAGGGGATATATTCTGTTATTTATCGTTTCGTGAAAGTTTTAGATTATGGCCTATTTTTTTTTTAAAAGGAAGAAAAAATGAAAAAGATTTCTCTATTCAGTGCCTTGAGTTGTTATCATTTGCTTCACCTGTTAGTTGATGTATTCTCTATGGGCTGATTTCTGTCTACGTATGCATCTGAACCTATCTTATGATTTTGAGGTCATGTGGGCCATAATGAATTAACAGAAATCTTTACAATCTATAGTTTTTTTTTTTCCTTTTACATACAAAAAAAACTTATTTACTTTAGCCTAATCTAAGGAGTTCGGAAATTCCTACGATATTGGTGCTCGAACCAAAGACATTGTCTTAGTAAATGGGCATCTTACCACTTAGGCAATTGGGTTTCGCTTCTATAGCTATGAAAGGTTTATACTCCCTTCGTCCGAATTTATTTCTCCTTTTTTACAACCCAACATGTTTGTCCAAGTTTTTATCAAAGGTTTATACTCCCTTCGTCCGAGTTATAATAACTGTCCCTGGAATTTACACCAATCCTCATTGTAGTGCCATAGTTTTGAATTGTGAGATTCAGAAACCTAACACGTATGGTGAAGTTGTAATATATGTCAACACTCTGCTAATTGTCGAGTTAAATTTAGTAGAATCAATGTGACCTAATCTGGTACCACTGGACCAAAACTGCGTGGCTGCGACTGCCACAAATC
>JAXBDA010010450.1:0-10502 GCA_036023075.1 Gaultheria prostrata
CAACGTATAAAATTTCTGAGGTGTTACTTTCCCTTTCTCATTTCACTGTATATATATGGACAAAGATACATGTACAATAATACCCCTAGGAAGAAATAAAACAAACAAGTAAACCCCTAACTTAACAATAAGTAGGTTAAGCAAAATCTTTTAGTTCTATTAGTCTTTTTAGTTTCCTTTTATTGTTTTTCTTGGTTAGCAAGATTCTATTATTTCCTAGTTGAATTAGGGTTTGCTTATTATATGTAGGGGATATTAATTCGAGTCCTGGTCAAATTAGGATTTGCTTAGTAGTATAAATAAGGGTGTAAGCCTATGGCATAATTCATTCAATTATCAATAAAAATTCTAGAGTTTCTCTCCTTTTCTTGTGGATTCAAGAATACTCGT
Source organism: Gaultheria prostrata (assembly GCA_036023075.1). Classification (NCBI taxonomy): domain Eukaryota; kingdom Viridiplantae; phylum Streptophyta; class Magnoliopsida; order Ericales; family Ericaceae; genus Gaultheria; species Gaultheria prostrata. The sequence continues at coordinate 391 of JAXBDA010010450.1, forward strand.
GGATTCGAGTGTCTATCTCGTTTGGAATAGTACGCTAACTATTCTCTCGTGAATTCCGCTGCGCCAAGTGGTATCAGAGCGGGTTTTTCCTGGCTCGATGGCACTAAACAAAGTAGAAAACACACCCCTTGCCGTTGCTCAAGGGCTTGCTGATCTAAGGGCAGTGGTTGAAGAACAACAAAAGCGGTTCACAGATTTTCAAATAGAATTCCGTGAAACGTTGCGGCAACTGTCTCTACGCCTCGACCAAGGAGCAATAAGGGGTTGAAGAAGATCGCGCAGTGGGAGTTGCCCAACGCCATCCTTTTAACCAGGTTCGGGAAAGCGCAGTGGGATTTGCCCAACGCTAGCCCGGTAACCAGATTGTAGTTGGGAGACGCCCAACTAATCATGTGGATAGTGAAAAAGAATCAGAACTCGAAGTTGAAGAGGAACCAAAAAAAGAATGGGACCGAATAAACTGTGTGGTGCAAAGGGTGCTTTCTGCACCAAAGTCGAAGGATAACAACCAGCGGCACGAAATCTTTCAATCAAGCTGTTCGATCAACCAGAAAGTGTGTGATCTGATTGTGGACAATGGAAGTTGTGAGAATTTTGTGGCGAGAAGGCTGGTGGACCATCTGAAGTTACCGACGGAACCCCATCCTTCACCTTACAGCATTGAATGGATAAAGAAAGGCCCTACAGTAAAGGTAACTGAAGTCTGTAAAATTCTTTTTTCTATCGGAAAATTTTATAAGGCTGAAGTTACTTGTGATGCTATTAAGATGGATGCTAGCCATGTACTGTTAGGTAGGCCTTGGCAGTTTGATGTCGATGTTGAGTATAGGGGTCGTGACAACACCTACTTTTTCATATGGGAGGCCCATAAGATTGTTATGGTTCCTTTCAGCCAAAGGGTGCCCGTCAAACCTAAAACAGAGCAACCATCGTTTCTAACTGTTGGTAGTACAGAAGCTAAGTTTGTAACAGATTTCAAGGAGTCGGAACAAATTTATGCCATGGTGGGGAAGGCGCTGGTAGTGGAAGATAAGAACGAGGCTGTGATTTCAATGCCTACAAAGACACAACCGTTGTTGGAGGAGTTTCATGACGACCTGGTTACTCATGATGTGCCTAATGAACTCCCTCCAATGAGGGATATTCAAGATCAGATTGATTTAGTGCCTGAGGCAAGTTTGCCCAATTTACAACAGTATTGTATGAGTCCGAAGGAATATGAAATTCTGAGGGAGAACCAGAAAATTATTATTGTTGTTGGTAATCCTGTGGTTGAGTACCTATACAAATTTTCACAAGAGGTACAAAATCAAGAGAACCCGCAAAATCAAGCTGACGTTGTTGATTTTCTTGGAGTGCAACAGTATGATTGGATTCTTAACAGTCATATTGTGGATCTTATTAATCAATTGAAGCATGCCGGGAAGATATCATTGCAACTAATTTTTGGTGTGGAACTTTATGGGAAGGAAATCAAGCGATTGAAGTATTCCAAGTATCTATTTATTTGGCATGGAAGAAGGCAGATTCCTAACAAGAACTCAAGGTCGAGTTCTTTTGAAGAAAAGGAGACTGATGCAGGACAAGATACTAAGGGTTTTAATTTACGGAAACGTTATTTTAGCAATAGATTGATTCAGGATATTTTAATTTCCTGCCACTTGTTTTGGCATGTTTTATTAGGTATTAGTCTTAATTTGCATAAGTAGGTTAAGCAAAATCTTTTATTTTTATTAGTCTTTTTAGTTTCCTTTAATTGTTTTTCTTGGTTAGCAAGATTCTATTATTTCCTAGTTGAATTAGGGTTTGCTTATTATATGTAGGGGATATTAATTCGAGTCCTAGTCAAATTAGGATGTGCTTAGTAGCATAAATAAGGGTGTAAGCCTATGGCATAATTCATTCAATTATCAATAAAAATTCTAGAGTTTCTCTCTTTTTCTTGTGGATTCAAGAATACTCGTGGCTTCGAGTGTCTATCTCGTTTGGAATAGTACGCTAACTATTCTCTCGTGAATTCCGCTGCGTCAAGTTAGTTTGACAGATTAATGAAGAGTTATGATTTGTGCGTAATTCTCTTATTTTCCCAACATATGGTATGAGAGTGCAGCCGAGCGATCTTGAACCTGTCGTGAGATGTGTGCTTCCGCTATGATCCAAAGCCAGAAGGGCCAATGACAGAGACCAAGGCCAGACAAGCCGAGATGGAGTTTAACGGCCAGATGGGCCGAGACAAGACGATGGCAAGACGGGCCAAGAACCAAAACGAGGGCCAGACGGTCAAAGCGCGGGCGACGTTCCAGGCACAATCCGACGAAGAGCCAGGCAAGCTGATTTTTTGCAATAATCGAAAAGTCACTTTGAGAGTTGCAGTAGAAAGAGCTCGGTGAGACGAGTACATTGGTGCAGACGGCGCCAAAATTGGAGTTGAAACGATCTCCCAAGAGCCGTTTGAAGAGTGGTGGTGGTCTGGGGGTTTTTCAGAGGCAAAGCCAGAAGAAGAATTAGAAGAAAGAGAAGAGAGAAAAAAAAAATTGAAAGAAAGAAAGAAAGAGACGTGATACAACTGGTGATTCAACAAGTTTTTAAAGCCAACATGTTCTAAAGAGGGGAAAAAGACGTTATCTAGTGAACGATTGAAGTCCAAGACAAAAATTACACTCCACCCCCGAGAACTATTAAGCCATTGAGTGAAAACCCAAAAGTTTCAAAGTTTCACTTTGATCCCCACTAGAGCAGACTAATGTTGAGGAGAGATGAAGAAGAGCAAGCGGGGACATTTCAAAGAGCGTGCACGTGACAGAGGAATACGGCACAGGAGTTCAAACGCAGCGGATGCGTTGTTGATGTACCCACGCGTGTTTTCAAAGGGTGTGACGAGAAGGATTTAAGACGATGAGGCGAGAGAAGCCGAGATGAAGAAGAGGTGCAAGAATAGGCTGCAAACCATGAGATGTAGACTAATATGGAGTAGTCCGAACTGATCCATTTACAAAATGTCACTGAAGAGTGAGAGAGTAAGAGGTAGCCTCAGATGTCAACTAAAGAAGTCCACAAATAGGGGAGATGGACTCAAGATAAAGGAGGTGAAGAACAACACAGAGGTTGTTCGGGTTAGACAGAGGCCGGAAACAAAAGAGAGATTGTTCCATGAGAGAGACGAGAGATTGTGGGAACCCGAGATGGGGTTGCCTCCCACACCCAGTGTGGGAAATTGAGAGAAGAACACCTAATGTTCTTAGAGAATGAGGGGACGACAACGAGAGATTGTTGAGCGACGCAAAGATGTGAAGAGGACGGAAGAGACGTGAGCCGACTAGGCTTGAGTAGAAGAGAAGGACAAGATGTGACGAGAAGACGAGAGATGGACGTGCTGGCAATAGGGAATCAAGCTTAAGGAGGGATGTTGAAAGTTAAGCTTGATTTGTATTTCCCACATGGGAAATTTGAGAGTCAAAGATATGAGATGCAAGTGGGAAGATTTTACATAGGAATCAAGTATAGAGATAAGATTTGGTGCAAGAAAGTCAAAAGAAGTAGGCTACATGTTTTTTTATTGTTGTTCTAGTTTCCTATATAAAGGTAGTGAGTTCATACAAAGTGTGGGAAAATAGAAGAGGAAAAGAGAAGAGAAAGAGAGAGTGAGACAGACGTGGGAATCCCCTTTTGGGATTTCCTCCACCAGTAAAGTAGCGCATGTGCAGTCAGAGAGTGAAATATGTATGTGTATTAGTTTAACAGATTAATGAAGAGTTGTGATTTGTGTGCAATTCTCTTATTTTCCCAACAAGTAGTACCAAAAGGTCAGATTTTGTAGCTCTCTACACATACAACAACGAAAACACCACGGAAACAATTAAACTGAAGATATGCGCCATGGTGGAGATCGCGCAAGGCCTAAAATCACACGCACATACATGCGGCATGGAAAAAAGAATTAATATCTATTGATTTTTATTTATTTTTATTTTGTTAACTCAGGAAGCTATTGTTTATTTTATTTTGGAAATATGTTTATTTCACGTTTGGAAACATTGTGACTAGCCTATAAATACTAGGCTTGTTACCTTCATTAGGTACTTTTGATATTGAGAATAAAGATCTGATTGAGTTTAGGGTTTTCTTTTCTTTTGGGCTTCTTCTTTTCTTTTCTGTGTTCAAATACGCCAGCCGTCCGGCATCATGCCATGCAATACTGCATCCTCATACTCAAAGTTAAATGGACTCGTGTACTGGGGGCAGACACGGATAAGCAACCACGGATTGTTTGGACACATAAAACACCATTCCATGAGTACATGGACTTGGCAGAAAGTCAATCAAATATATAAATGATTTTAATCTAGGTGGTTTGATAAAATGGTGTTACATATCATAGAAAGTGAAGAGGCACTCATCGATATCAATTATCGAGCTAAGTACGACAGTGTTACAGACAATCATTTAGCAAGTGTTCAAATGGGAAGTATCAGTCATATGCCTGATACCATGCGCTTATCCATGTACGCAGTGTCCAACAGGGTACATGATTATTGTTGAAGACTCAATGTATTACTCTAAAAAAGTCATGTAACTCGTTTCATCCTAACATGAAGCATTTTGATGAAGACGACAACAGAAATATGTAGTCACACTATTGTTCTCGAGTTCTTTTATTAGCACCTAATTAGCATCAAAATCATCATTACTATTGTTGGACCAAGTTCCATTATCTCTCCTAAAACCAACTGGCATGAGGGAGTGGTTCCCACTAAGCGTTTGTTGGAGATTCAACATTGCATCTATAGGTCTATTTTTTAGAGTGGTGGCAGGGAGCAACAACGTAGTCTGAATAGTCCTCCTCTCAGGATGACGCTCCCACAATTCAAAACTATGGCGTCCTAGATTCCTAAACTCAACTAAAATCATATGGCATTAGGAAAGGCTTCACTATGTGGCATCCATTATCGCACTGGGATGTCGATTTTAGTGCGGTCACGGTCGCAAAGAGCAGCATTGCGGTATCTACAATTACTGTATATATGAACCAAAATGATCAAAATAGCACGGACATGATCCTATTATGCAACCCAATGAAACAATATAAAGATTGGTCAATAATGGAGAGAGCGGAAATTAACGAAAGCATACATTACTTGCTCTCGGAGCTCTTTCAGCGTCATGTGATTAACTTGGGAATCATCATGACCTTCATCTCTCCATACAATGGCCAAACTGTTATCCTCCTTTCTTGGATAGTTGGTTGACAATAAACAACACTCGGCAATATTCAAAATGGAACCAGGAAGCCATGTTCCCCCATGTTTTGATTTGTCAGAAGTATCCAGAATGCACTTTGGGGCTTCACGAAATTGAATTGAAAGCTCTTTGAGTATAAGTGACCAGTAAACCTGAAAATTATTGATACTATTAATATGAATGGCATTACAATCAGTACAAATCTAAAGAAAGAATATACCTCAGGGTGCTCTGCAGAGAAATTTTGAAATAGACGAAAACTTGTTATGGGATCCTTGTATGATGCTCCTAGAAGCTCTGAACCATGAATTTCCATGAGGCGGCCCAGGTTTGTGCATTTGGCTTGATATCTGACAAGTAATGGATATCAGTTCGAAGCAGATAGCTTTTCAAAAAAAAGTTCGACGCAGATATCAGATACAAAGGCATACCTCTTTTAGTAAGCATGCTAACAAGCAACACACAACCCCAAAATTCTCAACTCCCAACACAAGACAATCAAGTTGCACAAAATCTACATTGGGATGAGTCCCTGGGTGAATATGCATTGTGCATGCAATATAGAAAAAGGAGAAAAGATCAGCTGAATTGCTGACACAACATACATCATGTCCGATGGTCATAAAATTAATGTCATTTGAAAATGACAGCAGTAGCGGCACACTTCGTCTGCCAGAATTTTATATGATAGCTCTGAATTGGAGGTGGCAAAAGGATACTTGGTTTGAAAAAGAACATCAGATGCAGAAGGGCCCATCATCACAGAATAGAGCTTTTCCTTTGTCGTGTTACAGTTGGTTTGGACAGAGTTAGTACATGTTGAATCAGTTTTTGCAGTTCCTCTACTCCATATCGTGTGGCACCGATGTGTTGCCACTTGTATCTATCATAGAAAATGGTGAATAACAGGAGTTATAGCCTTTGATCAATACTAGAGAACATTAACACCCAATTAGGAGTTAGCAAAAGCATGACCCGAATGTTAGGAGCTCGAATCCCTCCCTAACCCACCAAGTACCAACGAATAAAAGGCAAGGACCTTAGGACCTTTTACTAAGGGGACTGCAGACTTTCAAGAACTGGAATCTTATGTTAACATCGGGAATCACCTATAATAATCCTCTGTCCTTAATACATTTATTTTATCTCCCAATCATTGAATGTTCTAAAAGTTGCTAGGCGCTAGTCAGTGGAAGAGGGGCTCTTAGGCCAACTAGATGACGCCTAGAGATTAATCTCCATTTTTTTAGAAACCAAAAGTTTGGGAAGGCAATGAGTCAGACAAGTAATTGCTGACTCATGCAAAAATAGCTGTACTGGCTGGGCCATAAAATCTAGGCGTTGGGTCAGCCTAGGTGGCCTCCTTTAGAACAGGGCAATCATGAACTATTCTTGCACCTTTAATTTTCAGATGGCCTGTCAATGCTTGCTATGATAAATGAACAATCTAAGTAGCTAACAAACCAACAAAAATGCAAGCCAAGGTTCCGAGATAAAATTTCAGTTACTCTTTAGTGAATAAGTGTGAGAACAAAAAGTCAGTTGTTCCATATCTGTGGACACCAAACCAGACAAAATACAAATCCACCATTTAGGCTAAATATGCGGTTTGGCTTAGCCTTATGCCTTTATTATAGATTATTTTTCCTAAATTTTTTGTCTTAACATAAATTTTCATAAGCTTTGCACCAAATTTTTGTGGATTATATGTTCATCTCAACAAGATGAATCTAAAAAGTACAAATATTATGACAAAAAGTTTAAAAAGTTCACTAAAGCCAAATGATTTAAATTTGCCTGAATTTTATGAACTTTTTAGTTCCTGTGGCACCAACGTTTTTGTGTTTTTTAGATTCCTTTTGTCAGGACGAATCAATAATCCACTGAACTCCATGCAAATGCTAAACCACCTTCCAAATGGAAAAATGGCTTCTACGAGCACTAAGAACAAGTCCACCCTTGTGCCAAATTCCATGCCAAAGTCAAAATTCAGCATTAAGAATGGCAAAATCCTCTCCAGTGCCAAATTTTAGCAATGGCACTCTTAGTGCAAAATTAACCACATTATCAAAGCCATTTTCCAAATTTACTACATCATCAAAGCGATTTGACTTGCATCAAAACGAAAAGATGCGTTTACTCCAATGATCTGATTTGAATAGTATCAAAACTGTAATAAAAATTGGTGCAGCAACATCGCTGTTTTTTTCAATTTTTGAAACCACAAGAAGCTAGAAAATGAGTTTAACAATGCTATTTTGGCTCTAATGGGTGGACTTGTTGTAATATGCAAAGACGCTAAACGATATATAAGGAGTTGGCTGTGTATGTTGATATATTCATACGTGAATTACCAATGCAGTTTTAAACGTAGAAAAGGAACAAAGACAGTAGTGTAAGAGAGAGTAGTAGTACAGAGAAGGGAACCAATAGAGAGGAGGGCCATGGGCGGTCTCATCGTAATCGGCGTAGACAGCGTAGTAGACAAGCTGGTGCACCGGGTGTGGATGCGACGGTCGGAGCAACCGTCGAGCCGTGATCTCCCGCCATAACTCCCTCGGGTCCGACCCACCACCTGTTCGACCAATTGCTTCTTTCAGACCTTTCTCCACTACTTTGGCCTCTTCCACATCCAAACCGGCTTTCAACAAATCTTCCACTCCCACTTCCCCGATCCCCCTCCTCACCATCTCTCTCTCTCTCTCTGTCTTCTTCTTTTTTGAACTGTCGGAGGGAAGTTGTGGACTTGTGCGGTGCGAGCACACGTGATAGACAATTAGCGGAGGTGATTTCAACAAATTACTCTTTTACAGTCTTACTTGGGGAGGAATCTTTCAGTGCCGGGTTGGCACGTGGTGCCCTCACGCGCATATTTGGCCGTCAAAAAATCCAAACAGATGGTCCAACTTGAAACACATTTTTTCTTTTTTTTAAATTCATCCGGTAATTTGAATTCAGACGGTCCATTATATTTTTAAATTCATCCGAATAACACATGGTACCCGCTTGTCATTGAAAAAAATTTCCTACTTGGGAGGCCCCTTATAAAAGAGTTGATGAATATAGGAGTAGTAGTTAGGGGTAAAAAAAAAAAAAAAACCCAGGACAGTACCGTTTTTTTTTTTTTTTCAGTTTTTACCTTGACCGGTTCGGTTCCGGTTTACTAAAGTATCAAATTTTGAGAACCGGTTCAGTTTCCAGTTTTGGGGGGTTTTAATCCGGACCAGACCGGTTATTTATATATATATGAGCCGGTTCCCCTCACACTTAAAATAACACAAAAAATGACACACAAATTTGTGGAACTCACTCTTCCTGGCCCCACTGTGCAGTTTTGAACCATTGATCTTGTTTAAATGAGTAAAATAGGAGGTCCTGCAAAATTTCAGCTCAATCGGATATCAAAAAGTGCTTGATCCAACCAGTTTTGCAAAAACTGTGACACAAAACAATGTTTTTAAAACTGTTTGAATCAAGCACTTACCGATATCCGATTGAACTGAAATTTTGCAGGACCTCTTATTTTACTCATTTAAACAAGATCAACGGTTTATAACTTCACAGTAGGGTCCGGAAGAGTGAGGTGTCATTTTTTGTGTTATTTTAAGTATGAGGGGAACCGGCCCTATATATATATATATATATATATACAACCTGGTTCCGGTCAAGTCTACCGGATATACCCTTAAATCCGAACTTCTGCCTCAGCCGTTGGATTTCATCCAACGGCTTTGATAAAAAGGAGGAGTTTGCAGGTCAAATGGATAGGATCCGGGTTGAAATGTTCTCGCGGGTCATAACCAAGCAAACCGGATCCCCTCATTCTCATTTCACGCACGTCAGTTTGAGAGAAGAGAGAGAGAGAGAGAGAGAGAGAGAGAGGCGATTTCAACCAACGCGAAAACGATCGAGCAAATCAACGGGTTTGAAGGACAAATCGAAGCAGAACAAGAACCCTAGTTTGTTCAAAGGTCTCTCTCTATTTCTCTCTCTCCCTCTCTTTGTCTGGACGAAACTATGGTTTTTATGGATTTTTTTATGTTCGATTTGAAGGGCTTTTTGAGGAGAAACGATGAGTCAATCGATTGAAATCGATCAAAGGGAAGGAGGAGAAGACGAAATCGACATCCCCGAGGTTAGACTCTCTCTCAATCGCCTCTCTCTCATGTTTTACTGGTTCGAACAGAACTAGGGTTTCAAAGTCGAACAAATCTAGGGTTTCGGTTTGTACTTTATCAGATTACATTTGCTTTTGTAATTAATTTTTTGCACCAACACTGTTTTCTAGGTTTTTATTGATTGGAACATGGATGGATTAGCTTTTGATGGTAATGGATTGGCTTCGGGTGATTGCTTCTTCCCACAAACAATTTTTATGGAAACTGAACAACCAAGGTACGTATCTCTTTGGAAACCAAGCAGCCACGATTCTAACGTCAATAATTAGTCTTATTGAAACCTTATTTTTACTGTTGTATTTTTATTGTTTTGGATTTTAGAATGGAGAGTTTGGAAGATGTACGACTTGTCTCATCATCACCATTTGAACCGTGTCATTCGTCTGCTAATTCTTCAGAAGCACTTTACACTCCTCAAGTTAAAAATTGCTTGATACCGAAAATTGGACAACATTTTGACAATTTAGAGGATGTTCAGAAGTTTTACAATGATTATGCTAGAGAATCTGGATTTGGTACGCGAAAAAATTCTAGCAAGAAGAATAGGACAAAAATGCTTGACCGATTTCGTGTGGCAAAATTAAAGACGTCCCAAGCGTAGGACTTAGGGACCGGTGTAGCACTTTACCGGTAAGACCGGGTATATCGAATCCACAGGGAAGGTGTGAACGTGTGCGAGACTCAAAGTGACGAATT
>JAXBDA010010451.1:0-10502 GCA_036023075.1 Gaultheria prostrata
GGTTTTCGCACGACCGGTAAATCATTTTTCAAAACCATTGGGCATAAATGAGTCAATCTTTTGGTTTCTCGGGTTCGATCCTTAAACCCGGGTGGCGACTCAAAAACTCACTTTTCAAATCAAAATCAAAACGCCATCGCGTGGGCGGCCGCCCGTCGGGTGTCCACAATATTACCATTATGATTCCATCCTGCGTGTTTTGAATCTTTATGATTCCATCTTGTAAATGGTTTATGGGACCATTGTGCCCTTATTAATTAATTTAGTATTAATTAATCTAGTATTGTAATACCTAAAATTCCGTACTAATTAGTTACCTAATATTCCGGACTAATTAGTTACCAAAAAATCCGGATATGCCTCCAACCTTTCCATGGTCACTTTCTCATATACCTAGTACATATAGTCAGTTACCAAAAGATTCGGATTACCTTTTCCATTTTAGTAGGAAGATGAAATATCCTATGGGATTATATTCTCCATATAGTCAATGCCGACCCATGCACCATTGTCGATGCACATACACCTCATCGGCTCCCTTGGCGCACCACTCCGACGACTCTCTCTCTCTCTCTCTCTCCGACCATGGCCCTGGTCTTTTGTCAAGAAAAAAAGGGAAAAGAAATGTTTGTAGCCATGGCCGCCACCGTCGCCATGGCAATTTCAAACCAGAAGATATCACAAGTTTCGATTCGATCAAACGGCTTACCAAATCAGTTATCTGGGTTTGATGGTTCCAACCTCTCCAGATGAAACCCTTATGACGGCTCGATTCAAGGCTCCATGGATAGACAGAACCCTCTCATTCCAAGATTCAATACCCATTTCCTTGATCTGGGTATTTCTTGTTGCTTTTTTTTTAATCAATTTTTCTTGTACAGAGTTGATTCAACGATCTACCTCTTTGTTTTTTTTATTTCTTTTCCTTAGGGTAAGTAACGAACTACCTCTTTTTCTGGTGTTTATTTCAAAAGATAACATGATTTCTGGATGTGTTCGAAATGTACCATAATTTCTGGGTTTTTTCGTTTACCATTTTTGCCAACTTCTTCCATTTTCACGTCGTCTTATGGTATATTCGTTATTCATGATATATTTATTATTATTGTATAGAGTTTATTCCAGGTTTCATGGTACATTCGTTGTTCATGATTTTTCACACAAAATTAGTCATGGTTAATTTGATTACTATTTTTTTTTATGATTTTATGTGTTCGTTGTCATATAGAGAGACAAATGGCAGTTTGAGTTTTTTTTTTGTGGTGCATTAATCCACCATGTTTTTATTTTTGTATATGCAATACGACTTTTATGCTTGGACTACATACACCTTTTTTGCATGGTTCGTCAATGTATCATGTTTCTGGTCACAAAAAAAATCATGAAATAGTTTTCATGGTACCAAAATCTAGCATGGTAAAAAACATGGTGGATTACGACAAAAATGTATGAAATCAATTTCTAATGACTCGTTTTTTTAGGACAAAATATCATAATTATTTATTTTTAATTTCTTTTTGAGATTTTAGGTGTGAGAAGATTAGGAGAGAGAATTAGAAGATTTTTCAAGATAGGGGAGAGAGATTGAGATAAATTAGGAAAGATTAGGAGAGAGAAATATTAGGAAAATCAGAAGAGAAAAATTAGGAAAATTAGGAGAGAGAAAGGGTACTTTGGGGTTTATTTGAATTTCAGGATGAAATCATAAGTATTCAAATCTCATAGGATGGAATCATAATGATATTATTTGTATAGGATATCTAATTAACTCTCCCTTTTTGATATTTATATATTATAAATTATCAAATCAATCGATGTGTATAAGGATAATGATTTTCTAATTTAGTAACTATTATCCAAATATACTAAAAATATGTTAGTGGAAATTCAACCTTAATCTTGAAGTGAGTACATTTTCATCGTTGAAGTGGCAAAATAGGCGGGCGTGGGGAAAGCAAAAGGACAAGTGGTCGACAAAAAAGAGCATGGCGATCGAGAAACTTTGAAAAACCGCACTGAGAGAGAGAGAGAGAGAGAGAGAGAGAGAGAGAGAGAGAGAGAGAGAGTATCTGAATCAGAAGATTCCACTAATGTCTCTGTCGTGGGCAAGAGGGGTGACTTTACAGTATCTTTGAAGATTCCACGGAGATACTGTATTCAGCATTGACAGTGACATCCACTTCACTGAATGTATAATACAGTAATACACTAATCGGGGAGAAAATTTTGTGTAACAGATGCGTACCGTCACGTGTTACCTATCGGCATATCCAAATTATGTTTGGATGGATGATCCAAATTTAAGAATGATATTTTTATAAATTTTGGAAGCAAATTTACTCTAACAAATTTAGACTGTTTGGACGGCCCGGATCTGCCCACCCGTCCGACACACAAAATTTTCTCCTAACTGGGAGTCTTTTTATTCGTTGGGTTTTGCTAGCTTTCACATAATCACCAAATAGATGGGGGATACTATCTATAGTATGAAATGACAAATTTCTTTGGATATTAATATATATTTTTTGTATATCTATTCACTTTTTTACTATTATCATCCACCTTTGGGTAGATGTTAGCATTTTTCTTATTCAAAAACAAAAGAACCCGCAAGTGGCCCAATAAGCCGAGTGTTGTTCCACTCAAGCTCGACATGTTAACTAAACGATCATAACATTCAGGTTTGAGCTCGGTAACTTGTAAATGAGTCAAGCTCTTATTAAGCTGAGCTCGATTTATTTACGAAACGAGAATATAAAAATGAGTCAAGTTTATTCAAACAAGTTGAGTCGAGTTTTAATGTGTTGTGTTCTGCTTATTTACTACACGAGCCTAAAATTTGAGAGCTAAGCTCAATTAATAAAAGAGTAGAGCCGAGTAGAGCCTCAAGCTGTGCGACAGAAGTGGGGTGGGTGCTTTTTAATTGTAAATCGGGTATATTTCGGAGTCCAAACATTACCAAAAATTGTTAATTTTGGTGCCCTTGTTCAATTAGTTATTAGTAATTCATGTGAAAAACTATAAGTTGATTGAATGTGGATATTTACATCGTCCAAATACTTTTGTTTTGGCTGCTGGTACTAACTTTTTTTTTTTTTATCATCTTGTACTTCTTCTTTGTTTTACTCATATAATTACCACAAAAAAAAAAAATTTTGAATGCAAGAGAATAAAATGGTAGTGCGGAAGTCAGTTTCCACAATCCATTTTTAAATGTACTAATCATTCAGGTATTTTAAAAGTCAATGTGTTGTAATCACTTGACTATAATGTCCAAATGACCTAATTTTTTTTATGAACGAGCCTAAAAAAAGAGGGGTCCCTATTAAATTATCGCCCGTGATAATTTCACATACTTTAAACCTCAAAAGACAACTACATAACTGACTTGTAAAATCCAACTGCGAGGCCTGTGAGGTAAATTAGTTTATAGATTTTGGATTGGGAATTATATAGTACAGATTGTAGACAAAGATGTTGAGGATAGCTCAGTTGGTTGAGCTCATTCTCACAAGGAGCCCTCCATCTATGAGGTCGGGGGTTCGACTCCCACCTGCCCCCTCCCCTAGTCAAAAAAAAAAAGAAAGAAAGAAAGATTGTAGATTACAAATTTTTGAATAGGTGGAATTGTTTAATTGCCCATGAACTGATGCACTCTCTCCATAGGCGTTATGGGCACAATGGTTGGGTTGCTTTAAAGCTTGGCATGGTTAAAGCTTACGACCGCATTGAGTGGTCGTATTTAGAGGCTGTGCTACGCAAATTTGGGTTTGCTGATAAGTGGGTCCAATGGGTGATGGCATGTGTTACCACGGTTTTGTTTGCTACGGTTATTAATGGGGAAAAGGGCAATTTTTTCACACCATCCAGAGGTATCAGACAAGGCTGCCCACTGTCACCCTATCTATTCGTCATCTGTGCGGAAGGGTTCCATTATTTGATTCAAAAGGAAATAGAAGAAGGTTCCCTCCACGGGATTAAGATTGGCCAACATTGCCCTTCCATCTCCCATTTATTTTTTGTAGATGATTCAGTTCTTTTTTGGGAGGCATCTGCCTCTGGTTGCCATGCTATTGATCGAATTTTGCAAAAGTATGAGGCTACTTCTGGTCAGTTGGTGAACAAGGGCAAATCTTCTGTATTCTTTAGTCCCAACACGCCAGATGATGTTAGAAAAGGTATCTCTGATTTTTTAAATGTTCGTACGGCATCTGTAACGCCCCGAATTTTGGGAACGTTAATAATAATATTACAACAATAGGGTCTGAATAAATATTACAAGTCTTTAAGTAAAATCCTGAATATGACATTATCAAATATTGGGTCGGGTCTACGGCATCTCTCAGACCTCTGCCGGGTCTGTCCCCAAGTCAGCAGCTTCTCCATATTGCTCCAGATTGTAATATCCTTCTTGATTGGACTGATATTTTGGCATAATACGTCTGAGTCGACAAGCAACATCATAGCATTATGCCAGGGTTACACAAAGTAACACCGTGAGCGATACGCCCAGCAAATTACCCTTTCCAAACCCTTAGTCTAGCAATTCTAGAACAATATGTGAAAAGAGAGGCAACAATGAATTCATGTCCAGATCATCATGATTTCAAGCGTGGCGGTAAAAACAGAGGAACTGAAATCAGAGTGCGTGCAATAGTGTCGTTTTTCATAACAACAGTGTCCATGCCATAAGGTCAATAGCAGTGTCAAATCAGTATCTCGTATCATTTTTTTCCGAACAGTACTCTTCTTCAAATTTCATATCCACAACCATCATCATCATCTCCCATTGCTCGAAAGTTACAGGGCTCGTTTCCGTCTCGTTTCAACTGACGAGCCCCAACCTTTCCGCTCGAGATCCCGGCCGTCTTACATCACTGAACTTAACCAGTCGGTTTGTAAGGTCCGTCCATCCCGCGACTCACTCGACATAGTCCCGGCCGTCTTATGTTATTGAACTTAACCAGTCTGTTCATAAGGTCCGTCCACTACGCATGCTTAACCCTAACCTCCACATCCTCTCCGCGGATTGGGGCTGGCGTTCTCGCTGCGTTACCGCATCGTTCCAATCCCGGCTGTCTCATATCACTGAACTTAACCAGTCAGTTTATGAGGTCCGTTTAATAATTGTCACCACATTGGTCTAGTCCCGGCTGTCTCATATCACTGAACTTAACCAGTCTATTTATGAGGTCCGTTCACTAGCCGTCATCATTTCCATCATCATTCTCATCTCTTATCATCGTTTCGAAAATCCTTTCTCAAAAACCATGCCATGTTGTCGTCGTATCAATTCGTGCTCGTGCAACATGTCTTTTCAAACTCTTTTCGTGAAAAATTCCTTTCTCAGGAAACATGTCACTTTAAGACAAAACCGTCTTTGGCGACTACTTTTGACAACGAGATAACCAGGAAAGTCCCAGGCCGGGGGGTCGGAATATCCAGTTAATTTCACCCATCCCTTTCTTAGACAGTGCGAAGCTTGTCTTTTTGACAGACTTTCAAGGGTGTTAGCCTTGGGCTATCTCATCATCTCTAGTGAGTCAAATCATTTTGATAAAATATTTTTGGAATATCTCGTATCGTTGAAATCGTACTTTTCGTTTCAAAAACTCGTCGGGCATTATAACGGCACATTTCCAAAAGTCGATTTTTCGTGCATGCAAGTAACGACTACTTTTCTTCCAAAAATTTTCCTGGGATTATGACTACGTAATTTTTGGAACACAATTTCAATGCGGGCATTATAACGACTATGTGCGATGAAAAGTAATTTTTTAATCTATGCCACCATTTTACTTTTTGCCGTAAGCGAAAAACTAGTAAACTTTCTTTCAAACCAACTTATAACAACTACGGAAAAATTATTTCGGCTACAAGAAAATTAAAACGACTACGTAAAGATTATTTCTAGTCTAGGAAAACTAGAGTAGAGATTTAGTAAGATAACTTACAAGTTTCCAAATTTTATCGGGGCCGACAAAGCTAGGTTGGTTTTCCGGCGAAGACGAACACCACACGAACACGTTTTCTTCCTACTTTCTTCTAATTTTTGTATTGGAGGGTGGTCGAGGGTGGTGGAGAGCGGCGGCTAGCAGGTGGTTTTGGAGGAGTTTGGATGGTTTTTGGAAGAACAAGGCAAGAACAAGAGAAAAACTTAGAACATTACTACAAAGGTGGCAAGAGTGGAGAGTTGAGGTGTGAGCAAATGCATGAGATGCATGTGGTATTTGTAGGCAATGTGAGGGCTCTCCCTCACCCTTATTTGGCCGGCCATGGGGGGCTCCCATGTGCTTCCATAAATGCCAACTTCTCTCATTTATGAGAGAAGTACAATTGTTAGATACATGGGATTTTGTTTGGCCTAGTTTGGGAAGCTAGGGCTAGGAAATTAAATAAAAGCATGTGCTTGGAAGCTTCCTAGTTTTAGTTAGTCACTCCTTGTTGTGTAGAAGTTTGCATGGCCACCTTTAATTTTTGGGAGTTTTTGGTACGCTAATTTTATTACTTATTAAGCATCAAAGGGTATATCCACATGGCTATTATAGGGTCTAGAAAAAGGGTAGGAATCTCCCATAAATGGGAAGATTTTATTCCTCCAAAATTGGTAATGTTTAGGTCTAGGTCCCCCCCCCCCCCCACTCCTCCAACCGGCTCTTTCTCTCTCTCTCTCTCACTTGTGGTATCTTCCAACCACAATTGTACTATATTGACTCTAAGTACAAGGGTGGGTGGCTCTTGGCACAAAGAGAAGTTAATAGCGTACTTGGACAATAAATGAGGTGGTTGGGAGGTAGCACGGGGTTTCGGGTGGTGAAACGGGTAGCCCTCGACACGCATATGTAGCCTTGCGACTAAACCACGCGAAATAAATAACTAAAAAGAAAAATAATTAAACATTAAAGAGAAATAAAAAATAAAATAAAGAAAATTACTTTATTTAATTAAATATTTGAATGTAAAATCGGCCGAAAAATACGGGATATCGTTACAGAATCACAAGGGGGGAAATATCTGGGATTACTTTCTATCATTGGGAAATCTAAAATGGAGGTTTTTAATTATGTTAAAGATCGGGTGAATGTTAAATTAAAGGGTTGGGATAATTCTGTACTTAATATGGCTGGTAGGGAGGTGATGGTTAAAACTGTTTTGCTTGCTACGCCCAACTATGTGATGCAATGTTTTCTCATTTCGAAACGTATCTGCAAGGATCTTTGTAGCATAATTCGTAGGTTTTGGTGGGTTCCAAAGAAGGAGAGAAAAATATTTGTTGGGTAAGTTGGAACAAGCTTTGTGACAAGAAATGGGATGGCGGTTTGGGCTTTCGAGATCTCTATTCTCTCATTCTGGCCTTCCTAGCCAAGCAGGGGTGGAAACTTTTGCATGACCCTAACTCCTTATTCTAACGCTTGTTCAAGGGCAAATATGTTCACGACACTTCTTTTTAGGAAGCTGGTTGTCCTAATTCAGCTTCATGGGCTTGAAGAAGTATTATTGCGGGCAGACCTATACTCAGGAAGGGTTGGAGATGGAATGTGGGAAATGGTGCATCTATCGAGATTTGGAAGGACCCTTGGCTCCCTCGGTCTTTATCCTTTAAAATTCTTAGCCCTCCTCCTTCAACCGATTCTTCCTACTCCAATGTACGCTTTGTCTCTGACCTTATTAAAGGTGGTACACACAGCTGGAATATCCCGCTACTCAAGAGTTTATTCTCGGATTCTGAAGTGGAAACAATACTCTCTATTCCTATTAGTTATCATGGCTCTGAAGATAAAGATCTATGGTACTACACGAGCAATGGCTCTTTCTCTGTCAAGTCAGCCCACCATTTTGGCTAAACTTTGCTCCTTTCCTCGCAATTTGTGAGTGCGCGGTGAGTCCAGCTCAGGTACATCCTCTGAATCCTTCTGGAAATCTATGTGGTCTTTACCTATCCCTAATAAGGTTAAGATGTTTATATGGCGATGTTCTCATAATGTTGTTGTTGTGCTTCATAATTTGAACCGTAAAAATTTGGATGTTTCACCTTATTGTCCGAGATGCCAATCCCATTGTGAAACATTGGAGCATATGATCTTTCAATGCAAATGCTCAAAGGACTTGTGGCTCAAGTCCCCATTTTCCTCTGTTGTCCCGGACTCATGGGATTCGCTCCATTTTATGGACTGGTGGTCCTCTATTTCTCAGGCTTTGTCGGTCCATGGAGATACGGATGAAATGCGTGCTCTTTTAGTATCTCTCTGTTGGTTTATCCGGAAAGCACGTAATAGAGTCTTATTTGATGGCCGGGAATGGAACTGTGCTAATATGTTAGAGAAGGCTATTGCTTCATGCTCTGAATTCAAGGAAACAAATGCTACTACAACCCCTCCTTCTTCTACTCATTCTGCTGCACCAAATCTAGAGTGGTGCCCACCTCCTCAAGATGTGGTTAAGATCAATGTTAATGGAGCAACTAAGAAAAAAGAAGGTGTTGTTGGTGTTGGTATTGTGGCTCGTGACCATCTGGGTCACATTTTAGGTGCGTACTCAATCCCATTCATTGGTTTCCTTTCTCCTCGATCAGTTGAAACTATGAGTTTTCGGGAGGCCTTAGTTATTGTAGCTAATAAAGGTCTATCAAAAATTATTGTGGAAGGTGACTGTGCCCAAGTTGTCCAAGCACTTACACAAGCAGGGAACCTTTTTTCTGATTGTAGTTCCATTCTTTTCGATTGTCTGGAACTGCTACCTTTGTTTTCCTTTTGTATTTTTACTCATGTTAAACGTTCTTGCAATAGGGTAGCCCACTCTTTGGCTAAGCAATCCCTATTTAGTGGAAAATTGGAATATTCGGGGGGTCCTGTCCCCCAATGGCTTGCCAATTTTTCCATGTTTGATGTTAGGTCTTCGGACCATTCTGTTATTCAATAAATGATCCTTATTTCCGCGGAAAAAAAAAAGAATTGTTTAATTGATTTATGAAGAATATATTTTGTGAGTGGTAATACAAACATAATTCAAAAAACTAATCCAAATTAAAGGTGATGTTTGGATTCTGCATTTTCTGTTCATATCTCAAAATGTAATGTACAATTTATGGTCAAATACTTAAACTACAATTATTTGTAATAATTAGTACTCCCTTTGTCCCTTTTTAATTATTGAGTATTTCATTTTGGAATATCCTTTAATAATTATGTGTTTTGAACAGGTAATAGGTAAAAGTTTGTACAATTATTGTTTTGTCCTTTTGAAAAGTTAATGGATAAAAGTCACAGGCGGCTCCACATTATGAAATGGGGGGTCAGTTGAACACCCTAAAATTTTTTTTTTGTTTAAAATACATGTACTAATATTTTTAGTTTTATTTGAGTTTAGGCCTTCTTGAACACCTAACCCAAAAAAATTGAACAACTAGTCCAAAAAAATCAATCACAAACCAATCGAATGTAAATAACCTAATTAAAAGCCCTATGCGGCTCCATAACTTCCCATAGATGGTCAAATGAATAACTTAAACTCTCTTATATTTTGTATTACATGGAATAATTGTATCTCATCTTTGTTTGAACACTTAGTCCTATATGGTGAACATCTATCAATCTAGGAAATTCCCAATTGAATACATGTAATATATTAGGTCAAAACAAAGTACCCACTTTTAATGATAAAAATTAAAAAATTGAGACAAAAGATATCTACCGGTATCGATATCGTGCTCTTCCTTTTCATTAAACAATTATCAACTCTATATCTCCAAAAATAAGAGCACATATAAAAAAAAATCGTGTGAACCTATTCACCAAATAATTTCTGACAACAAAAACTAATATTTTTATGAGTTGGTTTAATTTTGCTTGACTTAAAATGTAAAATTCGCTGAAAAACCTGCAATTGTGGCATCTTGCGTATTTTCGTATTATTTGGTCGCATTATTTACACTAAAATATAAAAATTTGTGTATATATGACTAGTTAATAGAGAGCTAGTAGAGTTAAGGTAATTTATAAACACCCTGTCCAAAATTTCTGGAGCCACCACTGGTAAAAATGGAGGATAATTTTAAAAAGTGGAGGTAAAAATTAATGTGAAATGGATAAAGTGAAGGTAAAAGTTGATGTAAAAGGAGTATAAGTTGGATTTACAAAACAACACACTTAAAAAGGGACAGAGAGAGTATATACTCCAAAATTCATAGGCCAAACATTTTGGGAGTGAAAATATAAACATAAACAAAAAAACTCATTCATGGCTGATTATTGGCTTTTGCATGCAATCTACTTCCTCCGTCCCATTTTGATAGTCTCATTTTTTATTTCAACTTTTTTAAGGGACCACATTGAGTAAATTTTTAACTTTTCAATTATGCCCTCTTAACCAAGGGCTTGTAGCCTAGTGGTTATCTCCTGGTTCTCCCTCAAGTGAGACCATATTTCGAGTCTCGGCAGAGGCGTTTGGGGTTTAGGGCTATGGGATAGTCTCTAGATCCCCTATAGACTAACTCACTAACCCCC
>JAXBDA010010452.1:0-10502 GCA_036023075.1 Gaultheria prostrata
AAAGAAAATAAGTTTTTAAAATATTTTATATGATTAATAAATTTTGAATCAAAATTCAAACATGAAAAAAAATGTATACCACACATATACATTGCCTTTTATCTAATAAAGATTTTGAAAAAAATATTAATTTCTTTTGGTGAAAAAGAATTATTTTTTTGCTTGTGTTAGTGAATTATATCAAGTTAAAAAAAATGAAGTCATGAACAAAAAAAGGAAAAAAAGAAAAAGAAACAAAAGGGAAAAAAAATTTACATGAACAAAAAAAGGGAAAAAAAATTTACAAATTTTTTTTTTTAGAGAGAGAGTTTGGACAAAAAAAAAAGATTTTAAAAAAAATTATATGATTAATAAAATTTGAATCAAAATTGAAACATGAAAAAAAATGTATACCACACATATATTGTCATATTGAGAGAGAGAGAGAGAGAGAGAGAGAGTTGGACAAAAAAAGGAAAAAAAGTTACAAAATTATTATTTTTTTAAATGGAGAGCGTTAAAATGATAGTTTTTGTTGATTAAATCAATCGTGGAAAGTTACATATCGATCGGATTTAGAAAACCCCTTGATTCGGGTATTAATGTGTTGTTTAGATGAATTTTACAAGAGAGTTATTATTCGATTAAATGTAAGTTGAAACACAATGAACTTATTTTTTGGTACAAACGATGTACTCTGTAATATGTGAAAGATAGACAGTTCCGATCGGAAAAAAAAAAAAAACACTTTGGTGGGGTTGTTATCGTTTAGAATAAGACTTCCAGGCCTCGGGAAGCATTAAACATGATCCGATATCATTGCTATTGATATCCGATGATCTCAAAAATTGGTGTCAATGATGGAATCAACGAGGCGTGAAATCCTAACAGTTCAGATCGACCATTATAAATTTTTACTCGGTAACGACCTTTAAAATCTACACGTTGAATATAGCGGGTTAGAAACTTAGTCTTGTGCTATAGTTTAACGTACAATGGCCACATGACCGTGAAACAATCTTGATAATCCAAACCGTTGATATTGTTTGTCTTAGTGATTATAGTGTTGTCGTAAAAAATTGGCTCTATCGGGTTTAGAAAAGTTCTTAATCGAGATGCAATTTCCTGAAAAAAGGAGTTTTTATTATCAATTAAGTGTGTAGCGATATCCGATTAACTTAATTTTTGGTACAAATGATTTAAGCAATGTAAAAGATAGATGATTCCGACCGAGAAAAAACTCCAAGTGGGGCCCAATTGATATGTGACATTAATGCACTTGATTTAAGGTAACTTAAACATCTCGTAATGACATTGTTCCCAATATTCAATGCTCTACAATTTTTGAGTCGATGAAGGAATTCGCAAGATCTAAAATCGTAACTGTTCTGATTGACCAATCTAAAAATATATTTAGCGGTTATGTATAGATTGATTACATAGTTATTACGCGATACGAGAACACTTAACCCACCCTCAAATACCTCAAACCAGGCAAAAGGAAAAAAAAACCCTCCAAATTTTCTTCGACCTAATTCTTTTTTCACCCTTCATTCTTTCTAACCATACGCATATCTCTCACCCCTACGCCACAATCCACTCTACCATCGCCACCATCCACCGCCACCCCCCACTGCCAGCACACCAGCACAGCCATTGAAGTCCATCACCATCGAGTGCCAGCGAGGATATCGATTGTGTGCTTCTCTCTCTCTCTCGCACCGCCACCACATACAGTAGCATCTGCTAAGTCTCCTTCCTCTTTCCCCCCAAAATCAAAACCCTAACTTTGTGTTTGTGGACAACATACATCACGGTCTCTACCTCCATCGTCTACATCTCTAACACCTCTTATTCATTCGTTTTCACATCAGAATCTGGTAATTCGTAGTATTCTCTGTTCTTCCCTTTATTTTCCCTTAATTCTTGCAAAAATATAATGCTCGGGTTTTAAGCTTCATCTATTAGCTTGTTTTAAGGATTTATTGAAATTTTTCCTACTTGGTTAAAGGTGACATAGATTTCCATATGCTTATGTTTTAAGTTTATGTATTTTTTGGGTAGTTTAATAGATGGGTGCAACTTGTATAGACTCCTTTGATGAGTGCAGTTATCAGTTGTCTCTGCTAGCTTCCGATATTCAAGTATCTAATGGAACCTGCATCCGAGATAGTTGTTTGGTCCAATTCCTGTTTGTCAATATTTTAATCTTTCTGGGTGAGGAGCATATTTAATTGATTAGTCGCTCAATTGGCCTTAAAATTTGTTCACTGGCAATTTAATGTAGTACACGATCGATTCAACAATCAATTGTTAGTTTGGAAAAGACGGGAGGGGCACGGGCATCTCACTCAATCTTGTCTTTAACTCGCTTGATCTCATAAAGCATGTTCTTCGTGGTCCCTTAGCAATTGTTTGTTTGTAATGTACAAAGTTGATCAAATAATGTTTTTTGATTTGAATGTTTGGATAGTAACCATAGCTGTTTGGTTGATCAATTGTTGGAGTGTTTTCAAATGATTTTTCAAGTTTTTTTGTTCAATGATACAATCGATTGGTAGTTTGGAGATATTCATCCTTAAACCAAATTAAGCCTTTTGCCCCAATCACGAATCCATTGAGTCGCCTATCCATTTTTCTTCACTCCACTCTATCAAGGTTTGTTTTAGCATCACATGCAAAGTTTTGAAACTTAGGATTTAGAATTGAACATCTAACAAGATTTTGGCCTTTCTTTACCCCCATTTATCGAAATCAGGTTGAACTATCTCATTCTTGTTTAGGCTTCTACTCATGAGTTTGTCGAAGCTTCTGTGCTTACTAATCTAGATTTTGAAATAGGAGTAGACAACCTATGAAGCACCGACACACGTAGGGAATCATTGTATCCGTGATGGACACACGTTGGGAATCATGTTTTTTTTATGCTTGTGCATCTCTGCTTTGTTGTGATTTTTTTTTATGTCGATATGTACTTTGTTTTCTGGTTTCTAATTGATTTTGGTGGATAAATAACATTTTGGAATTGAGCCTGATTGTCTAGAAGCAGAAGTAGTAATTGGAGTTGTAGGTGTGTGTGACTTATGGAGTTCCTGTATACTGCAATTAACAGTTAATCATAACTGCTGCAAAATAGATGGTTACTTTATCTCATGTTGGCATCTCAGGTTCAAATCTACAACGGATACTTAATGATAGTTGTGGTGATGTTGATGCAAATTCATCTGATTTTTGGGTGATGGTGGCAGCTCTAAAGGTATCTCCTTCGATTTTTTCCCCATCATGAACTTACGATAAAAAGTAAGTACTTGTGTTCATCATTTGGATGATTAGGGGGGTTAGATTGACTGCTATGATATCAATGTTCGATTGTGAACCGGATACTCATCTAAAAGCTTAAGCGGTTACAGAGGGGTACTTTAGCTAGTTATAGTCTCAACAAATGGCATTAAAATTTAAATCGCTGAGATTGAACTGACGTGTCAAAGGATGGAGTTTAACTGATAACTTGCAAAATGGAAGTTTAAGCTACTGATGTGTGCTTTAATTTATTAAGAGTGGGCTTTGAAATTAATTCTTATTGAGATAATAAGATCTTGGGGCTGTTTGCCCATCTTCAAAATTACCCGTCTAAAGTTGACATATTCTGGAGAATTTCCTAGGAACACTCGCAAGTTTTAAGTTGACATATTCTCACCAGCGATGAAGGGGAGAAACAAATGGTAATGGTTGAAGTTCGCCTCTGTGGAAGTGATTGGGAAAATGGTGAGTTTCAACTTGGGATGAGGTCAACTACAGGTGCCAATTCTATATCAGTAATTTCACGCTGCCGGCTTTGACATTCCGGTGATCAAGTGATAACAAAAAATAAGGATCTTTAGGTGTTGCAGAAGAATGACTTTTTGAGGAGAGCTTCTTGTATGTGTCCCCAACTTCAACTCTCTAATTGATACATAAAAATAATAAAATATGAAATGTTTTTTTTTTGAACGGTATAAAATATGAAATGTTAAATCTTTTAAAGTCATAATACACATATCTAGATATATATGCGGACTTGATAGGGATATAGTTAAAATCAATCAAATGTTAACTTCCTCCCGTTCAAACCGTTCAAAACCAATTAGTATCAGTAGTACCTATCCTAATCTAACCTCGGCTCCATATTTAAAGTGATAAATAGTATTAATGTGACTCTCAGGTTTTATGCAAAACTGACTCTTCTTTGGCTTTGAAGCAAAACTACAAGGAATTTTGTCATTCCTCTGGCTTCTTCTTTGGCAGTTTCAAAAATGTATTCCAAATGCAAAAATTTGTTTCCCCTCGCTTTTCATGCGTGTGTTCCTCTGGCTTCTTCTTCGGCTGTTTCAAAAATTTATTCGAAATGCAGAAAATTGTTCCTCTCACTTTTATGCGTGTGTAGCTTCTTTTTTCCTTTTGATATATTCACTATTCTTCTTCTCTATTTCCCATTAGGTAAAATATTTCATAGTGTCGTTTCTTATGTTAATTTTTTTAACGTCATAGATGGATCGTCAGAATATTGATCCGAATGGGGGATGATAGATGTTGTTGAAACCGTGTTGATGCTAATGACAGAGATTACTAGAAAAAAAACACCCCTCACAAATTAAGGATTAACCAGCAAATGTTCCATCAAGCTCCTACTAGAAGACAATTGTGTTAAGATCCAACAAAAACACAATTAAATGAAAGGATTACTATTGAGAATGGAATAGAAAAAACAGAATAAAAAACTGTAGCAGACAATCAAATTTTCTAAAAAAAAACTAGGTAATCAGCAGCACGCATACCACCGAAAGTCTATTATTTACAACTAGGGCTGGTCCGACTTGCGAGAACTTGCTGGGCTTATCCTGGAACGGCCCTGTTGACAATCCCAAATCTTTCCCTAATTTCCACTACAATTATATGAGGGAAGCAATTCCCGATACCCAGCAAGACCCACAAACAGATATCAAAGCAAATAAATTTGATTTAGGAACTTGTCCTACCAATCCAAAAGGGAAAAAGAAAACAAATAAATTGGTCGTATTTGGAGAGCCAGTTTTCAATTACCGATCGTTGGAAAAAGCGTTGTTGTTCAAACTCTGCCCTTTAGGGTGAGTTCAACTCCAAGTCCTGCACGCACCCCCTCCTGTATTCTGCAGACCTAGCTTCACAGAAAACTACTCCTCTTCAGTAGTACCGATGAATTGGACTAATTTCTCCAGTTTTTTTCACAATCCTTTCTATATGTTTGCGTGAAGTAAGGTGGTTCATAGGACAAATTATTATCGAGAGAAATCGATCCTGCAATCTTGAGTTGGTAAGCCCCTTCGAGATTAGTTGATTAACCACTGCAATAACCTACCTGCTAAATACATAGATTACATAAGAGCATCTCCATCCGGCAAATCCATTCTGTTAGCTTTTGATGCCAAATCATTCTTGTATTTTGGGCACGCAACCCACCTGGCAGCTCAATCAGCAAAATACCTCAAGCCACTCCCGTTAGCCACTTGTAGCCAGCCAAGGACAGCTCGGTAAATGGCATGGCAGGGACTTTATATGGCCTAATTTTCTTTCTCCAACTTATTTTGTCTACTAACTAAAATACAATTATTCTAAAAACTCTAAAGAATTTTTTTAGAGATATGACGACATTGGGTAGCTTGTTATAATTTCAAGTCCAAATATGACGACATGGGATTATGTATTCGGTAAAATGACGGGATTTTGTTCTAGAGAGAGGTCTTAGGATAACTCCCGATCGCGAAGAATAGTTTTGTTTAGGTCATAACTACATGTTAATAATTTTTTTTGACCTTATCCTTACATCAATTAAATGTATTCATTACATTTTATATTAATACCAAGTACCACAAGAAATATATCCTGACATGGTCAACTTTGGGAAACCTAACTTATTTCACATGAGATACATAACAACCTAGAGAGGCCTACCCTAGAAACACCACAAGAAATTGCACCAATGCCGACCAAAAATTTAGTCTCCTAATGTGGTTTTTTAGTTGCAGGAAATCATTCCTGATTATATTATTTAGTATGTCTATAATAATCATCCCTCTACAAGCAAAATTTGATCTTGTTTCAGAGTGAGGTCTTAGGATAACTCTGCGTGAAGAAGGTTTTTTTTTTAATTAACATGTTTAAGTTGTTTGAGATGTTGTCTAAAGACGTTTTTACGCTTGTGCTCACTCTTGTGCTCCTGTTCACACATTCGAGGCATGCGACTTAGCATAACTCTATTCACTTGTATGCGGTTGCCTGTCCTGGGCAAAAGCCGAAGGTGCGGCCACTTTAGGTCCGCCATACTAAACAAATTTTAGGGATCCCTTCTATTTTGACACCCAAACAAAAATTCTAAAGAAAAATCATAGAAAATGAGATACATGCGATGAATATTTTTGTTTTTTTAATGTGTACAAGTTAAATTTTGCTTACAATGGGTGGTTGAAGATATCTTTTGCCAAGCAAGAAAATGCTTTAAAATCCGAAGAGGCTTTTGATTAGAGTTATCGCACGGCCTTCATTACTGCTTTTGCTATTAAAGTTTCAAAAAGAGTGAAATTTAAGTGATACACTATTGAAATCTTGTTATGTTAATTTATTTTTTGAGAATTAGTGATATTTAATTTTGTTTGTGGCGATAAATGATCGAATGAATATATTTAGGGAAGGATAACTTAATTATTTTATATGTGGCTGGTAAAAATTTGTTAAAAAACTTCATATTTGACTTTCGTTTTGGGGTCCCGAAAATTTAGGGCCGGCAGTTCTTATACGTACATTGGGTGAATATTTAACTACCAAAAAGTGACGCCATCAAAAAGGAATGATGACTTGTTCTTGTTGGTACTCCCCAATTAGCAACGCTGGCTAGGGTGCAACCTGGGCAAAATAAATTGTATCTATGTTATCTTATTGTAATAGGAGTATATGATATATAATGTTTCAGCTTCCAATCAAAAATTGAGACAAAGTAGTTGGCGTCAACAAAAATTTTACGGCCCGATTTCAAATCGAGTCGGGCTCGGGCATAGGTTCAGACAACTGACGCCAAAGTTGGGCGATCTTGGCCAAACCGAGGCACAATTATGCTTTGCTTCATTAGTGAACAAGTAATGTTTTTGGAAAGAAATCAAGTGTCGAATTTGGAGATGACAAATTTCTATGCACTTACCAAAAAAAGAACAAAATCTCTAAAATTTCAACATCTGATCTCAGATAACCCATTCGGGTTTTTTGGCGGCTCAGAAAGTTACAAGTAGTACATTAAAAAAAAAAACTCTCGATGAGACCAAACAATAAGGATGATATATAAAACCCTCTACTTGTTCAAATTTTAGCATAATATTTCTCAATATGCATAACACTTTCAAAAACATTTTATTTGTCCATGATAAGTACGAACATTTCATAGTTTGGTCACACAATAAGAGGGGCATTTGTACATTTACTATGCGATAGACGATACCCACCACCACCATCCAGTCCACCGTACAAATTTACTAGTGGAAAATTTGGGAAACTATTACAATTTAGGATTGTGTAAAAATCCCAGGACCCTAATGTGTAGAAATCTTAGGTTAGATGATTGGTACCTCTTACAATTTCTACTCTGAGAATGATGAAGGTACAAATCACAATTTTTACTCTGAGTCTGAGAACGAGTCTGTGAATGGCTCTGGGAATGGCAATGACGGAGATATTATTTCCCATGGTCGAATCAAATCGGAAACAAGAAAGTTCTGTTCACCAATTGTGAACTCGCTATTGACAGAGATGACACTGTTGTAGGAACAGGGGACGTCGGCCACAAGTAACTCAATAGCCATCTCTATGGACTTTTCCCAAGCCTCTTGAAGTTGCAATGTAGATTGAAGACTACCCAAAACATCGACCATAGAAAGGCGTCGGATCCCCTCTTTAATCAAACAACTTAGTGCTATATTGACGTAGTACCTAAGACAATCGGGTGTTGTTTTTCCAATTAGGTACGGATCAATGACCTCATCGATAGTTCCTCTGTTGATGCGCTACCTTTGAGCCATAGAAGTAACGGATCCTCATCCATGTATGACAAGCGAGTATAAGGTTCCTTCGCACACAATACTTTCAGTAACACGATCCCAAATGCGTAAACGTCTGATGTCTTTGTATCTTCTCCACAGATCACGTGTTCACCTTCAACCATGCTATGCCAGGGTGTTTCCGGTAACTTGGTTTCATGGCTAATCCGTCTGGAAATTTTGAAATCAGCGACTTTCGCTATCCATTTATCGTCCAAAAAGACGTGTGACAGTTTTATGCTGCGGTGGATGAATTGGAGCTCTTCGTTATTGTGGAGGTACTCAAGTCCTCGTCCAATATCGATGCAAATCTCAAGTCTCTTTGTCCAATGAATTGGATCATTATTGGTTTCGTGGAGATGATCTTTCAGTGTCCCATTGACCATGTACTCGTACACGAGAATCATCTGATAATTGTCGACACAAAATCCTATCAAAGAGAATATGTTAGGGTGACCACTCAGAGATTGTACTTGAATCTCGGCTTTAATCTTCACATAATTCTTGGTAGCCGATTTGTACTGTTTGATCGCAACTACAAGAGTTCCCCTCACCATACGTCCCTTGTACAACCTAAAACAAAAATTATTCATGGCAGCGCGAATCTCAACAAATGAAAAACGGGGGTACTATTGGGTGATGATATTTTTCAAACGGGGGTATTGGATGTTGATATTTTTCTCACATGAATCTTCATGTCTCAAGCCAAGTGGACGTGGACGACAAACCAACCATCCGGTTATTCCCGATCTTCTTCCCCGACGATCTTGCGCCGCCAATGTAATCTCGAGGCTCTCCACTACTTCAGACATTGTAGGCCTTTCCTTAGGTTGAAAATGCAAACACTTGTTTGCAAGTTTGGTAAAGCACTTAAGACTACGTCGAGAACTCATTTGTCTATCCGGAGAGGGATCAACAATTCGGCTATGTTATCCCTTTTTGATGCACATCTCCGCCCAAATAATTAAATTGATTTGCTCCTCTTCGAGTCTTGTATCTACTGGTGGCCGACCACACAAGACTTCCAATAACACCACACCAAAGGCGTAAACATCAGATTTCTTGGTTAGTCGCTTGGTGAAGAAATAATCTGGATCGTAATATCCAAACGTTCCTTTGACGTTTGTGGTAACATGGGTTGTATCGCTTGGAAGGCGTTTAGACAAGCCGAAATCAGAAATCTTTGCTACCCAACTCTCGTCCAACAAAATGTTTGTGCTCTTCACATCTCGGTGTATGATACCTTATTCAGTACCATTATGAAGATAGTGTCCACATGCAGCACCGAGGCAAATGTTAAGCCTTTGCTCCCATGTTAGATAAGATAAAATTTTCGCATTTCTACTTGTTTTATAAAGATTACTGGCGAGAGTCCCACAAGCTATATATTCATAAATAAGAATCATCTCGTGCCCCTCGTTGCAATAGCCGATGAGCAAAACAAGATTAGTATGCCAGGACTTTGAAAGGTAGTGGAGGGAAAAGGATGGAACGCAATAGAGGTTTAATGAAAACGTTATTGATGAGTTGTGTTCTCTCTCTGCCTCTTAATGTTATAATTGACCCTCTATTATAATATTTTTAAAAGAATGCTATAAGAATATGTTATAAAAGCCCTTATTTGTTGTAGTGACACTTGTTCGCAAGTTCGGCAAAGTACTTAAGACTATGTTGTGTAATTTCTCCATCCAGAGAGAGATCAACGATAGGCTTTGCTGTCCCTTCTTTGTGCACATCTTCGTCCAAAGAATTAAACTAATTTGCTCCTCCTTGAGTCTTGTATCTACCGGTGGCCGACCACACAAGACTTCTTACAACACCACACCAAAGGCGTAAACATCAAATTTCTTGGTTAGTCGCTTTGTGAAGAAATAATCTGGATCGTAATATCCAAATGTTCCTTTGACGTTTGTGGTAACATGGGTTGTTGTATCGCTTGGAAGGCGTTTAGACAAGCCGAAATCAGAAATCTTTGCTATCCTGCCACTGTCCAATAAAATGTTTGTGCTTAGAGGTGTCAAATGGGCCGTGCCGTGCCGGCACGGCCAGAGCGGGCACTGAAATGGGTGGGCATGGCGCGGGCACGGCATGGTAGGTGGCCTGGCATGACACGGCACGACACGGGTACGACACGATAGTTGGCTTGGCACGACACAGACTTAGTTAGGTACATCACATACTGAGTTAGGCACAACACGGGCACGACATGGTCTTAGTCTGGCACGGCCCAGGCACGACATGGAAGTGTGAAGGGCACGACACGGGCACGAAACGGAAGTGGCACGACACGATAAATGGCTTGGCACGACACGGTCTTAGTGTGGCAGAGCACGGGCACAACACGGTAATGGGCCTGGCACGACACGGTCTTAGTTTGGCACGGGCACGGGCACGACACAGAAGTGGTAGGGGCACGACACGGTAATT
>JAXBDA010010453.1:0-10499 GCA_036023075.1 Gaultheria prostrata
GTTGGACCTGTTTTGAATAAATGTAATAGCAGGGAAAATTATGTAATTTCCAAGGTGGAAACTTGTTGTAAAAGTTATTTATTATTTCTATAATAAATATAACGTTCCCAAAATCAGGGGCGTTACAAAACTACTCAGACACAACTCTTTGTTGCCATTACTGGTCTCACTGAGGTTATCACAACAGCTCTACCTAGGGCTCCACCAATACTGGTGACCCAGCAGATCCATGCTAGGGGAGGACTGATACCACCAATAGTCCCTAGGAATGATCAGGTTCCAGGGACTTAAGGGATGATGGCCCAGAAACTCCAAGCCCAATTAACCAGGGTAACCCTCCTAACCCAGCGTCTTAGGTCACTGGAACAAGCTTGGTCCATCAAAGGGGAGGTCAAAGGGAAAATGCTTTGCAACAAATGGTGACAATGGCTGAAGTACAGACCCTTTTCTAGAAGGAAAAAACCAAAGCAACTCTACCCTCCATACCCCGTCCCAATATCCAACCATCTCACCCTATGGCTATTCTTCAATTGCAATACTCGGAAGGGTACACTCCCCCAAAGTTCATCATGTTCAATGGAAAGAAGGAAATGCTCAGGAACACGTTCTTTGGTTCATTGAAACTGTTGGAGCATTTTTCGCGAACAATAACCTCCGACTAAGAGAATTCTCGAAACCCCTCATGTCCAAGGCTTACACCTGGTACGTCAACCTCACACCATAATCAGTAACCACATGGGAAGAAATGGTGAATCGTTTCTACACCAAGTTCTTTCAAACAAGAGGGAGGATCACAAGTCTGTCCCTAGTCAAAGAAACGCAAGGCCATAGCGAAGACATCATTGATTACATCAAGCGGTTTCAGGACCGCACAGTGGATTGCCACGAGCAAGTAGATGAAGAGCCCCTGGTAGAAATATGCACCACGGGCCTCTTGCGTGAATATTAGCCCTATCTCGTTAACGTCAAGATCCAAACCTTTTCAGCACTATTAGAAGCAGCCTATAAGCTCAGCCATACGGTTCTGCTGCTAGCATGCGTTTCCCAAGGAGGTGGGAAATCCAAGAAATCTCAGTCCGTCGCCACAGCTGCAACTTCCACTCCAAACTCGCGCAAGTTGCAGGGGGAAGAGGCAATGGCAACGGAAGTAGGGAAAGCTGGAAGAAGCAAAAAGTGTTCAAAGACACTACAGGGCCCCCCAAATACCCTTGTATAGATGAAGTGAAAGCGTTGGTAAAAGAATGGATAGTTGACGGAGAACTAAGGTTGCCAGACATTGAAGTTATGCCCTCGCGCACCGATAGGGAATGTCCAAGTTACTGCATGTACCGTCGCCACACAAAGCATTCTACGAGCGAGTGCTGGACGTTGAGAAGAATTTTCAAAAAGAAGCAAAATAACAACGAAGTACGGATCACAACAAAGGCATAAGACGTGCGGACACACCTCTATCCTGAGCATGGGACAACCAACATGGCTGAGTGTTTTGATTTCATAAGGGAAATAGAAGAGAATAATTATGAGGAAGCACACATGATGTCCTTTTATGATGAGCTTGATGACATTGCGGGATATGACATTCCAGCGGTGGCCACTCCCGATCCAGAGAATGGAGCAAAAATTCTAGAGAGGGTTATAAAGGGACGAGCAGATAGTGTGCTCGTCTTGGACACCACGTGAGGGTGGCCAGTTCAGTGGGATTAATAAAGGGTGCCCTAAACCCTAACCGAATAAGAGAAGCCATGCACAAGACCCACAATGTACCATGTGAAGGTATATCAGCCCAGCCCTCCTAGAGATGACCTAGGATGAAGCTGAACTAAGTAGGCCACGAGTATGGCCAGAGTCATGCCATAGAAAGGTTGCAGCACTATGAAAAGGTGCGCAGGACTTGAAGCCGAGCTAAAGATAGCTCAGCACTGTGATCTATGGGCTCCCAAAAGCGTAGCCGAGCAATGTTCAACTCGGTCAGACCACCTTAAAGAGAATAAGGCGGTAAACCATTCTGGAAGGATCCGGAACAACCTCTTTCATGATAAGAGGAGAATCCCGTAATATAAGCCACGTGATCATTCCATATCGGATTAGGAATGTAGTGCAGAGGCAAAGTCGTATGAAAAAAAATAAAGAAAACTCCCGGAGCCAAAGGGGCTAAAGGCGTCAACGATAAGGAAACACCTATAGCACCCAAGGCGCCACACAAGAAGCTAGCCTTCAAAAGGTTTAACATTGGACAGATTCAGAAAATCCCAAGTTACATGGGACACCCACGACATTCCCTAACCCCAGTCCGTTATGAAAGAGAGAGATCTGCTTCTCCCATACGAGAAAGGGATAGAAGACCCAGGAGCCCTCCACGAGGAAGAGAGGATTCTAGAAGACAAAAAACTCATGATTACAAAGAGAGTCGAGATTGAAGAGAGCAAGAGGCTGAGCAATTGCCTTGAGAGCTCACCCGACGAGAACGGGACATTAAAGATCTAAAGAAATGGTTGTAGGAAGCTAAAAAAGACCTCTATTCCTGTTCCCGTACCGAAAGGCGAGAACAAGAACAAAGGGGGAATGGCCGTCATCACCACGATGATGTTTTAACAGGAAGAAAAGACTCTCCACGAAAAGGGAGAGAAAGAAGCAATTCTGATGAGGATAGAGACAGAAGGAAGCATGCAAGGGACAGATACAAGAAATCTGGATCTAATGAGCATTGGCCAAAGATAAGTATGAGGATGGCCGAGCTAGTGGAGGCCCCAAAACTGCACAAGAGGTAGCGAAAGAGGCCTTAGGATAGATTTCAGCCTCACCCTTTTCTTACTGGATCAGGACAGAGAAAACGCTGAGCAGGGTTAAAATTCCACATTTATACCCTGCAAAACAAATATTTGATCTAGTAGAGCAATTCTGCACTACCGTCAGGCCATGGTTATGCATGAGGGGGAGGATGCCCTACTGTGTAAGATGTTCCCATCGAGCCTAGGGAAAGTAGCCCTCAGCTGGTACCATAAATTGCCAGTAGGATCAATCCTCTGTTGAGAACAGTTGGCAGAGGAATTCTGTGCACAGTTTCTCACTAGCCGAGCAGCTCCCAAGACATTTGATGTCCTAACTTCTATGAAACAGAAGGATGACGAAGACCATCAGGGACTATTCAAAAAGATATTGGGAAACCTTCAACGAAATTAAAAATTGTAGTGAAGAGTATACCCTAGCAACCTTCAAAACAAGTTTGCCAATGCACAGTAAGCTACAAGAATCGCTTACCTTGCGTTCGATAAAAACTGTAGCAAAAGTTATGGAAAGAATACAAGAGCATGCACGGGTTGAGGATGATATCCTATGATCCAGAGGAAAAAAAGTGGTGGATTACTCGGATTGGTTCTCACGTCCCTGTGCCTAGGGCGAGTTCGGTTTGAGTGTTCATCGATCGGGTGGATCTATATGCTCCGGGGTGGTGAGACGAGGTGTAGTGCAGTCTGGTCAGCGCATCTGTTTTGGGTACAGAAGGCCATAGGTTCAAATCCTGTCACCTTGATTCCTAGGAAAGCTCTGGAGTCAAAGGTGTATAAGAAGGAATACACGACGAGCAAGAAGGAATTTTTGCCGAACAAGAAAGAAAAACAGGCCCCAGATCCCAATTCATATTTTAGCGTCTTGACAACATTCAACATTCCCATCTACAGGATGCTATATAAGATCAAGAACGAGCCTTGGTACAGTAGACCTCCCAAGATGGTGGGAAATCCGCAAAAAAAAAGTGCCACAAACCAACACTGCAGTTATCATAAGAATTGGGGACACATGACAGAAGATTGTGTGGAGTACAAAAAGTTTTTGGATGAAATGGTAGCAGAAGGTCATCTCAAGGAATTTTTGGCAGACGAACAGAAAGAGCACGAGAAAGTGGAGGAGTTGGACTATGAGAAAGGTCCAATGGGAACCATCATGTGATACATGGATTGGTAGCTCCTTATACAAACAATGAGGTCAAACACATCCAGAGGGTCAATGGCCAAACTAAGCAAGTAATGAAGCTCGCCCAGAAGAGGCTGAGGAATGAGGGAATTATGGAGACCCTAATCACGTTCTCAGATGAGGATTTGGACGGGTTAGTCATCCCTCACAATGACGCATTGGTCATCACCCTACAGGTAGGGCAGTATTACGTGGAGAAAATTCTGGTTGACCAAGGGGCCAGCATCGAAATAATGTACTATCACACTTCAAGAGAATGGAGCTACTGGCGAGCTCTTTGCAAAAGAGTATGACTCCATTGATTGGTTTCAGTGCACACCCTGTATGGCCTATGGGAAAGATCACGATGCCCATCCGAGCATGGTCAGTGGTCCATAAACCAGACTTTTTGGTAGTAGACCTACCTTCTTCCTATAACGTGATTATAGGAAGAACATGGATGCACAAGATGAAGGCTATCTCATCCACATACCATCAAATGATCAAGTTCCTTGGGGTTACCGAGGATAGCATGAGGGTGTGATTGGTAGCATGAGTGGTGGGAATCGATTCTTGCGGCGAGGAGAGACGCGAGGAGAACGGCTAGGGCGGCACATAATGTTAATGAACCGGACGTTGAGAACTTGATGTGGGCCAAATTTGGGGTGATGTTTGAAGACCAATACTTTCCGGATACTTATAAGGAACAACTTAGGAAGCAATTTGAGAAACTTGAGCAAGGTACAATGAACGTTTCGGAGTATGCCATGAAGTTTCAATCCTTGTCCCGTTTTGCGCTGGAACTAGTTGCCACGGAGGAGAGGAAATGCAAGAGGGTTGTGAGAGGGTTGGATATGTCTATTAGGAAGTTCGTCACGTGTAGTAAGCTTGAGAGGTTTTCCGAAATAGTAGAGCTAGAGAGAAGTTTGGAGGTTCTGGGGGGTAATCAGAATAGCATGAAGGCATGGGAGCCTAGGCCATTGACTACTACCGTGAGCGCACCGACGGGGAGTTATGGGTACCAAAATAGGAAGAGGCCAAGGGATTCGTTTCCATCTACCCAGAGCCGCTCTACTTTCAGGGTACCTACTTCTTTTGGGTTCGGGGGAAATTTGCCTAGACCTCCGATCACTTGCCACTAGTGTGGTCAAGCGGGGCATATTCGCGCACAGTGTACTCAACTTAGAGCTCTTCCTCCACACTCGTTTGTTCAGACTTCGGGTGCTTGTTTCGGGTGTGGTGGGTTTGACCATGTTGCGAGGTTTTGTAACCAGAGGGGAGGTACGCATAGTGAGTCCAGCTTAGTTCAGCAGCCGAGGCCGGGGCAAGGGTTTGGTCGACAACAGCAAAGGGGTAATCAGGGTCAGTCACACTACCATCAGACTACTTCAGTTCAGGGGCCACAGGGTGACAGGGGAGCGAGTTCGTCCACGCTAGTTCAGGGCACTCAAGGTTGAGTTTTCACCGTTACTCCAGCTACACCACTACCGCCACCACCACCGCTTACTACTTCTCAGGTTCCAGAGACATCAATCGTGATGGGTACATTCCTTTTGTTTAACTCCTTTGCTAAAGTTTTATTTGATCCGGGAGCATCACATTCTTTCATAGCTGCATCTTTTGTCCATGCCTTAGAATTGGAGTCTGAGGATCTTAGTCCGCCTTTGTTTGTTGATACGCCGTTGGGTGGTAGAACTCCTCTTAATCGTGTTTGTCGGGGTTGCGAATTGGTTATCCGCGACCGTCACTTCATGTTTGATTTCATTGTGTTGGGCATGTCCGGGTTGGACCTCATTTTGGGAATGGATTGGTTATCTACTTTTCATGCGACTATAGATAATTTTTGGCATCGGGTTCGGATTTGTTCGCCGGAGGGGTAATTGTTTCGAATTTTTCTGGGAACCATTGGAGCCGTATTTGTGTGGGCCACGGGAAAGGGAGTTGATCGCTTGTCTATTGGCTAGTCTGAAATTAGACGAGGATTTATCTACATGTGGGGAGTTGTCGCGGGTCGTTTGTGACTTTCTGGACATTTTTTAGGAGGAGTTACCGGGTTTGCCACCCGAGCGGGAGGTTGAATTCACCATAGACTTACTTCCGGGCACCGCACCTATTTCTATGCCCCCATACCGTTTTGTACCGGCCGAATTGAGAGAGTTGAAAACGCAGTTGCAAGAGTTGCAAAATTTGGGGTTTATTCGACCGAATACGTCACCGTGGGGAGCTCCGGCTCTCTTTGCTCAAAAGAAAGTGGGTCGCTTTGTTTGTGTATAGACTACCGTAAGTTGAACCGGGTCACGATTAAGAATAAGTATCCAATGCCTAGGATCGACGATTTGTTTGACCAACTCCGGGGTGCCACTTGCTTTTCTAAGATTGATTTGAGATCCGTTTATCATCAGTTGAGAGTTCGTCGTGAGAACATTCCTAAAACTGCTTTTCGTACCCGTTATGGCCATTATGAATTCGTGGTCATGCCATTTGGCTTAACCAATGCTCCTGCTACATTCATGGATCTTATGAACTGTATCTTTCATGCATATCTTGATAGTTTTGTGGTAGTTTTTGTCAATGACATACTTGTCTACTCACCATCCCGAGGAAGATCACCACTCTCACCTCTCTATTGTCCTTGAAATCTTGAGAGAGCCCTGTTTGTATGCCAAGCTTAGTAAGTGCGAGTTTTGGTTGTCCAAAGTGATGTTTTTGGGTCACGTTGTATCAAGGGATGGGGTGTCCGTTAGTCCGAGTAAGATTGAGTCGGTTTTG
This sequence comes from Gaultheria prostrata, assembly GCA_036023075.1. Lineage (NCBI taxonomy): Eukaryota > Viridiplantae > Streptophyta > Magnoliopsida > Ericales > Ericaceae > Gaultheria > Gaultheria prostrata. The sequence continues at coordinate 6,718 of JAXBDA010010453.1, forward strand.
AATTGGGAGAGTCTGAAGAGCGTGTTTGAGATTCGAAGCTTCTTGGGTTTTGGCCGGGTACTATCATTGATTCGTGCTTGATTTCTCTCATTTAGCGGCACCTATGACTAGAATGACACGTAAGGGGACACAGTTTGTGTGGGACGACAAGTGTGAATCGGCATTTGAAGAGTTGAAGAAGCGGTTGACTAGTGCGCCTATCTTGATTGTGCCCGAGCGTGGAGTTGGTTACTTCGTGTATTATGATGCCTCGCGGGAAGGACTTGGGTGCGTATTGATGCAACGGGGTAAGGTGGTAGCGTATGGGTCGCGGCAACTTAAAACTCACGAACGAAATTATCCTATGCACGATTTGGAACTAGCGGTCGTGGTTTTTGCATTGAAAAGCTAGCGACACTATTTATATGGCGAAAGATTTGAAGTGTTTTCCGATCATAAGAGTTTAAAATATCTATTTTCACAAAAGAGCTTAATTTGAGACAACGCCGTTGGATGGAACACATGGAGGACTACGACTTCAAACTTCAATATCACCCGGGTAAGGCGAATGCGGTAGCGGATGCATTGAGTGGAAAACCGGCACATCTAGCAAGTTTTACGTGTTACATTGCGAGGAGGTCCGCGAGGGAGTTACTTCGTGTAATCTAACCGTTCATTCGACTTTATCGACTCGAGTAGTGGAGGCGCAACTAGGCGACGAAGAAGCGAAAGGGTTTCGAACCAAATTTCTTAGCGGGGAGGCTCCTAGTGGGTGGATGATACACGCCGATCAAAGCATTCATTTCAAAGGGAGGTTATTCGTACCCAATTCGTGCCGGGGTGAAATTTTGCAAGAATTTCATCATTCACCATTAGCCGTATATCTGAGTGGGATGAAAAATGTATCACGATTTACGTCAACAATTTTGGTGGTTGGGGATGGAAAGGGACGTGGCGACTTTTGTGTCCAAGTGTTTGACATGTCAGCAAATGAAAGCGGAACATCAACGACCGGTGGGAGAGTTGTAACCATTACCAGTAGCCGAGTGGAAATGAGAGAATGTGACGATGGATTTTGTTACGGGTTTGCCGAGATCGTCGTGGGGTCACGATGCTGTGTCCGATAGAGATTTGAGATTTACAGCACGTTTTTGGCAAAGTTTGCAAGCCGCGCTTGGCACAAATTTGTTGTTTAGCACCGCTTATCATCCTCAAACTGATGGGCAATCTGAGAGGACAATTCAAATTCTAGAAGATATTCTCCGATCTTGCGTGTTGGATTTTCAGGGTAATTGGGAAGATCACCTACCGTTGGTCAAGTTCGCGTACAACAATAGTTACCAATCGAGTATTGAGATGGCGTCGTATGAAGCCTTATATGGAAGGCCGTGTAGATTGCCCGTGTGTTGGACCGAATTAGGGGAAGCGATGTTAGTGGGGCCCGAGTTAGTAACCGAAACCGCTGAAACGATGAGATTGATTCGCAAAGACTTAAGGCCGCGTGAGACCCAACGACCGAGAAAGTTAAAGTGATTCGCCAAGGTTTGCTAACTGCTCAAAGTCGTCAAAAGAGTTATGCCGATTGTCATAGATGTTCGTTATCGTTCGATGTGGGAGATCAAGTGTTTCTCAAGATATCACCGCGTTGGGGTTTGACTCGATTTGAGTGAGGGGGTAAGTTATCACCGCGTTACACTGGGCCATTTGATATAATTGAGAAAATCGGGGAGTTTGCGTATCGCTTGGCATTACCGCCACGATTATCAGGTATTCATGACGTATTCCACATGTCTGTGGACACCCCGCGGAAAATCTAATGTTTGAAGACGGTTTTGAGTCACCACCCAGGTTTAAGGACCAAACCCGAGAAACCGGTTGAAAAATGACTCTTTTTCAAATCCAATATTTTGAAAAAGGTTTTACTGATCTATCGAAACCATGACTTTTCGAGTTTGGGGGCTTGGTTACAAGAGGGGAAGGTTTTTAAGGCACCTCTCTTGCCCGATTCGTGAACTGGTCTCTACTAAATATTTTGTGGGATTTGAAAAATGTTTGTAAAACAACTTTGAGCAAGTAATGGAGGTACGGGAACGAGAAACAAGTAGATGATGCTAAACACGATGCAAGAACTACAGTGGATGCTTGTGTTCGGTGTATATACATGGATAATGATGACGATGATATACAAATATGAACTGATAAGAAGATACAATAATGACCCATAATGTTAATATTGATTAGAGAACAACAATAATGGAACCAAGCAACTAGACAAACTGGTCATGAACTAAAACCAATCTGGCCCCTGTACTGGGCTCGAGCGCTCAAGGGTGGGGGCCTCGAGCGCTCAACCCTCTCAACTCACCAAACCTCTATTTGGTTCCATCTTGTGAAAAACATGCCCAAATATCCTCATATATTTTGAAACATGACTTTTAATGCTTATTTGAGGTTAACAATCATCCAAATATCAACTTGAGATTTGCTCATAACTAAGAAAAAGAGGAACTCATGAATCTATTTTTTGAAAAGCTATCTTGAAAAATGAGAAATAAAGGCCAAGAAATGGGGATCAGACTAGTATAACACAATATTAGTACACACACGCCCTTATAATGCCTTGAACCAATGATCAAAGATCAGAACGAAGAGAACAAAAAGCAAGGCAGAGAGCAGCTTGAGCACTCAAGGGGTGGTACCCAGAGCGCTCAAGCCCATCTCTGGTTCATGAGCTTTTAATGATTTGTTCCCTTTTCTGGTATCTTCATGAGATTTTGAACACTGATATTCACAAGGAAAGTAAGATACACTCTTTGTTCTTCAAAACAATAACATTTTCCCTTTTCTTTATGATGAAACTACCCCACACTAATGACCTTTTTATGCTCACTTTTTGAAGGTTAAAGATGAACTAAACTTATTTATAAAGATAGTGAGCATCTAAAAGCCATTAAGGATGATCATCATGCTCAAAATAGACAGAAACACAAATCTCACGGGATAATCCAAAAGGGGCTTAAGCGCTCAAGGTCCCATGGGTTGAGCGTTCAACCCTCCTTTAAACTGAAAATTTTGAAAACATTTTCTCTTGATTTGTTTGACCTTGTAAGCTCAAAACAAGTATATAGAACTTGTATGAACTTATTGGTCTCCCTCAAAGGGACCAAATGTTGGTTTTACATGCTTTTTCAACCTTTTTGGCTTGAAAATGGACTTGATCTTGTGGTTTTGAGTGGATTTGAGGTTGGGGCTTGATTTGTAAGCTAGCAACAATGAGTTTAGGATGTGTTTGAGTGATTGGGGGACCTGATTGGATCAATATGATGTAGGATGAAGGTGTATTTGTATGCAAAAATAATTTTGGCTTGGTAGAGGTGGGTTTTGATGAGTGAATGGGTTTTGATCAGATTAATTGAAGTAGATATGTATGAGCTGAGTTTATGGAGTGAGGAGATGGGTGTAATGGCTGGTAGAAGGGAGAGAATGATAGTAGGGGTGTCAAAATGATAGTAACCTCAATGAAGAAGTGTGAGTGTGCTTATATAGAGAGATAATGTGGGGAAAATGAGTTTTGATGAGCCCATAATATTGTACATATCCGGGCTCATCTAGCTCGTTTAGATCACACACACACGCGTTTTAGCGCTTGATATGATTGATGTTGCGCAAAGTGTGCTTTTGGTAGTTTCAGGTAAAACCATGGAATAAAGCGCATTTGAAGCGCTCCGGGACGAATCCCAAGGATCCGAGGGCCATGTGTTCCATGTCATCCCACCACCGAGCCTCGAGAGCCAAGACACGAA
>JAXBDA010010454.1:0-10498 GCA_036023075.1 Gaultheria prostrata
GGGGGGGGGCGCGTATAAGTTTGCCTAAAAGTTACGTCGACCACAGCGTAATATAATCTCAACTTAAATACTCTCCCGTGATACCTGACAAATTTAATCTACGGAAAGTGTCAGTTACAATTTTGAGGAGTTTTCCTATTTCATCATAGCAAACAACATTTAAATAAGAATATATTGTCTAAAACGTTTGGAAAGATATGCGATAGATTTATTAGAAGAATATTATTTGTATTTTTTCAAAAGAAGTGATCGGCGTTGCCAGTTATTTGTCTAAACATTTTGAGTGGAGTTTAGTGCACCCTCCTTAAAAGAGGGTGAACAAAACCTTCTCCCTTATTGGTTGAAATAGTATGGACCCCACCATAAAGTGATGTCATGCTTACCAAAAAGTGTATTGCAAAGGTAAGCATGTCATTATTTTATGTGGGTCCCACAACATTTCAACCAATAGGAGGGAGTGTTTTGTTCACCCTCTTTTAGGAAGGGTGAACAAACCAATTCTCAAATATTTTCTGTTATGCTTTATAATATTACTAGGGTTTGCCCGTGCCTAAAGGCACGAAGCAACGTGTTCTGAACACCGTTTAATTAAATTATGGTTCTCTAATCTGCCAACCAAGACGACTTCTCCTAGAAGTAGTGTTCTTAAAGAAGCTTTGAATAGAATTCATCTAATAAACGCGTTTAGCCAAGTATAGAACACATCAATTCAATGCGGCATTAAAAATTGTTCAAAAAATAGCACATTTGCTGTAATTGCCCGCCTAAACAATAGTTAAATAAGGATATATTGTCTACAACGTGTGGAAAGATATGCCATAGATTTATTAGAAGTATATTCTCTGTATCTTTTTAAAACAAGTGATCGTCGTTGCAGGTTATATGTCAAAATATTTTCTGTTCCGTATATTATGGATTGATTTTATGTTGTTAAACCTTTTTTTTCGTTGTCTCTCTCTCTAAAAAATCCAATCCCTCTCTAAACTTTTCACAAACTAGGGTTGCCTCGGGGGGGGGGGGGGGGGGGGGGCCACCCCCGCCTCCCCCCTCCCCCTCCCCTCTCTCTCTTTCTTTTTCTCTCTCTCTCTCTCTCTCTCTTTCTCTCTCTCTCTCTCTCTTTTCGGATTTTCTCCCTCTCTTCCTCTCTCTTTCTTTATTCTCCTTTCCTTTTCGCTTTTTGTTTTTGCAGGTACGGTTTTGGTGGTGCGGAAGGCATCTTGCAGAGGCGTTTGGGTTCCTCGGCAGTCATTTCTCCTGATCGTTTGTGTGATCCTCTAGTTGGCGGTCTTGTTGGCGGCATTTGGTGATGCCCACGATGGTTGCCGTCTCTGGACTTCTCCGCCATCGATTTCGGCTCACTCGCCGGTTTTCAATGTTGGTTATGACTGGTTCTTGCCTAACGGCTTTGGGTGGGTGCTGTGTTTGCGGTGGTTGGGTGGTCCGATGGTGGTGGCATTTTGGTGGTAGTGGGTGTGGCTGGCTTTCTGGGGGTTGCGGGTGTTAGGAGGCTTTGGGTATCTTCGGTGGCTGGTGAAGCTGTGCTTTGGTTTGAGTGAGGTCCAGGATCTCTTCTTGGGTTTTTCATTCTCGGCGGGCTTGCGCTACGGCGTCCAGCCGCTTCGCAGCGGCGCGGGTCATTGGGGTTTGCATTTCCGGGGTTCGTTTTGGAGTCTGTTTTGGGTTTTGGCGGCCTATCTTGTGGGAGCAGGGGGTTATCTGCGTTTGGATGGTGGTGCAGTAGTCGGGTGGTGTTGCATGTTTTGCTCGCTGCCATGGTGCCGGTGGTGCTTGGGTCCATGGCTGTTGCCGTACATAACATGGGGGGGGGGGGGGGGGGGGGGGAAGATTTCTTTAGTTGTAATTTGCATTGGAAGCACTTAAGCATGGGAGGAGTTTCTGCTGGCTTTGTATCACTACTCATGTCTTTAGTTGTAATTTGCATTGGAAGCACTTAAGCATGGGAGGAGTTTCTGCTGGCTTTGTATCACTACTCATGGGAGTTGTATTGGGGTTTGTGGGTGCTGTTTTTTAGGGTTGTCTTGGGCTTTTGGTCGTTGGGCTCCTTGCCAACCGTTGGGGTCTGATGTGGTATTGTTACGTCTAGCGGTGAAAGTCCGCAGTGGTTTAGACGCTAATGTTTTTACCATTCTTTCCTTTTAATCTTTGTACTCATTTCAGAGATTATTAAAGTTTTTGCCTTTCAAAAAAAATTCTCTCTTCCTTTCTTCATAACAGTGTCAAACTATTACGGAATCGCCTTAGTGTAGTCCATTGGGAATGTAAAAATTCCTTTATTAGTAGAAGCTCTTCCCTTATGGCCCGATTGGCTGTCGGTTATCCCGGTCTCACGCGTTAGTGAATGGTTTGGCAATTTTTTGAGTAGGGGTATGAGTTATACCCCTCCCAGATTATAATTTTATACCCATCAATACCCCCATTAAAATTACCACACTACCCTCCCTTATCCCTCTTGGCCTTACCCTCTCGCACATTGACTGTTCAAAAAAATGAAACCGAACCCCCTTTTAAATGTTCTGCAAGCCATTGCAATTTCCTCCGGATCAAAAAATAAAGTACTTTCGCACATAATTTTTTCATTTTGCACCAAATTAAACTACTAATCGAGATATTTAATTCGATACAAAAAAATTTGAAAATTTTAATACTTTAGAATTTGACATTGTTGGTTTGTTGAGTTGCTTTATATTATCCTTCGGATCAAAAAGTAAATTACTTCCGCGTATAATTTTTTTTATTCTTTTTGCACTAAATTAAACTACTAATCGAGATCTTTTTTTCAATACAAAAAAATTTGAATTTTTTTTATATATCTTAGAATTTGACATTGTTAGGTATAACATAAAAATTACTAAATAATATCATTTACTATCTTATCCCCCTACTATTTAATCCTATCAAAACCTATCTCGTATTCAATCGGACCCTTAAGTGCTTGAACATTGTTCAATGGACTATTTAGATGTGAGTTTGAATTTATATATGTGCCGAAACGTCAAACGGCCGGCTGGCTTAATCAAACCATATTTTAACTCGTTAACGTCTCTCGATGTTCATGAGATCCCTCAATTGATGTGAGAGTATCTTAATTTAGACATGTTAATTAGTATTAATTTACTGTAGATATGTACCTAATAAGCACGGATTTCTAAGTTGGAAAACATCCATTGGCTACGCATGCAACTTGCTTACGTGACATTTCCATGTAGTAAAAAACTGTGTGGAAAGGTCGAGTAACTTAATAAAGTTGGCCAAAGAAGGTAAACGGACTTAATTTGGATTAAAAATTGAAAAGGATCTCAGGGACCAACCAATGAGCCGATTGGCTAAACGTTTTCTTGTCCTCGTTCAAATTTTTCGCATTTGTTAGTTGGAAAATGATTTTCGCACCCTCCAAATTGTTAACCACACCCCCTAAGGAGGTGCGAAAGAGTCCTGATTTCATCTCGACATTTACATATTCCGAGTCATCCATTGCCGAGATGGAATCCGAGCCATTGATTAACGAGATCAACAACTCGGATGCCACACTACAGGGTTGTAGTGCGGCTCCGCACTATAGGGTTGTTGAATGCGGGTGGGAAATCAATTTAGAGTGATTTTTGCACTCCCCAAACCGTTAAGTTTGAGGGGTTTGATAATCAATTTTGGGATGCGAAAATCACTCTAAATTGATTTTTCACACCCCCTGGTGGGTGCGGTTAGTAATTTGGGGGTGCGAAAATCATTTCCATTGTTTGTTTTATGTGAATTTTTTGTAGATTATTGTTTCGTTTCGACAAGAGACGACGAGATGAGAGAAATCATAAAAGTAAAATACTCCTATTTTAATTGAAACTCAAAATTTTGTTAGATCATAATTTTTTAATTTTCCAATTTCTCTGTAAACCAATTGACTTATTAATCCAAACTTGGCCTTTCTCGTTCAACACAAATATTTTTTGCAATGAAATCAGCAATTTTATTTAACAAAGCCGGTTGGTAATGGTCTTAATTTAGCGACTCAAGTAAATTCCATGTGGGAGTATGAGTTCCATTCTCAATGTTTAAGTTGTCAGAGAATTGGTTACCCTTTGCCTTTTGGCCCTGTTTAGAGGGAGTACTCAGGTCCCGTTCCACTAACTTAGAAAGCCAAAAGCCAGCTTATTACGTTTTTCGAGACAGGTCATTCCCTCACAATACATCACATAAAAAACCACAAAAAGCCAATACGTTTTTCGAGCTCTCACATAAAAAAACCAAAAAATCCAAGTTAGTGGCACACCCCTGAGACCTTAAGTTACCAACAATTTTATTATTTTTTATTTTTGTCAAAAATGATAACATATGGTATTATAAAATCAATCAAAATAGTACTTCAAGAGGAAGTCTCGTCCTTTAACAAAAGACCGAGCAATAAAAAATGGAGGGGACTCGGGCTAATTTTTGCGGATCGTTTACGAAAAAAATTGAAAATTTTCATTGCCACGTAATTGTGACCAAGTCCTAAAATCTTTCATAATCGTTCTGGTCAGTAGTTGTTAGAAGATAAATTATGCGTCTACGACTCTACGTTTACCAAATTGAATTTGTCTCATTTTTGATGGTTCATACACATCTCTGGAAAAGATGTGAACAAAGTACCACATCGCGAAAGTAAACCTTCTGGTGGACAAGAAAGAGCCTATCACCTTTTAAGACGACCGAGCTTCTTGAAAAAGTTGCCTAATTTTTCTTGCATCAATCAAGATACATTTGCAGCAAATGTATAAGTGTTTTAAACTGTGAATAATCAGGATTGTCAATTTGAAGGTGTTCGCTACAAATAATATTTACCCTGTTCGGTTAACCGATGTCGGATCCAAAAAAATAAACGAGTTCAATCATCGAAATAAGGTTGAGAAAGGAAAAAAAAAATGAGAGTCGAAGGAATTGAGGAGGATCATCTCCCAAATTTCCTATTTGCTAACCGTATACAAAATATATCAAATAAAATAAAAGAGGACATAAACTACATCACTCCATTATTTTCAATGAACCTTTTGTAATTTTTTTCACAAAAATTTATATACACCCCACGCTCCAAGCTTGGTGTTTTATATAAAAGGAAAAAACCAAGCCCCCTCCCCCGAAAAAAAAAAAAAGAAATGAAAAAAAACCAGAAAAACAATAACAATGAGCTTGTGGGGAATATATCTCTCTTCACATGGAAAAAAGAAAAAAAAAATTAACAGGAAAATAAAAGGCAAGGCAGCCATGGTTGCCGATACAATTCAAATCTAATGCTAATAAAGGCTGGATCTAGGTTCTTTCTCTGGTGCCTAGGGCAATATATGTATACCTACTTGTAACTCAGTGTAAGTATACATATATACATATACGAGACGGAGGTCAAATTTTCTGTATCGAAGAAGTGTCTATATCTCCGTGCAATCTTAGCTGCAGCGCTGCATAGCGCAGCTGCAGCTAAGATTGCACGGGAAAAGATATAGACAATTTGGGGTACAGGTGACCTCGTCCGCACATGACAGACTTCAAATGGAGAAGCGTTTAGAGGATCCAAACATCTGATCAAGCAAGATCACAAGGGCCATGGCGACTGTGGAGTCCATCTCCGGCTGAACGACGAGACGGAACACGTCGACGCCGAAAGCCACGCCTCCCACCGCGGATTCCTTCCGCTTGATCTCCGCCACCCGCCGCCTGTCGCCGTCGTACACGGCGCAGCATCTCTGCGTGTATGACCCCTGTATATCGTATAAAGTGCTCCTTGGTGATGATACGGGACTAGATCCACCGCTGCTGCTGCTGCTACCACCTGAGGTCACGTGAGCTAAGGACTTTGTGTTGAGGAGATTCACGTGCTTACGAACGGATAGGATTGGATTCACGGTGGTTTCTCCTTCGTATACGAGCCAGTTGTCCGATAGGCTCAGCCTCTGTTACCAAAAAAAATTGCAGAGTCATTAGTTATGAGCATATCAAACGCGTACTCTATAAGATCTAATACTGCCGGGATGAGTGCTCGGACATAGCCACGTGATGCCCGTCCGGCACCCAAATATACATAGATTTACAAATACAGGAATTATGTATACCTTGCGACGGATGGTGAGGAGGGATTTGCCGGAGGCGTCCATGAGGCTGATCTCACCCCTGCTTCCACTACAGTAATTGTCAACACGAAAGACCAGATTACCCTTGGAATCGAACACCGTAAAACCATTGCAGTTGAAAAGCAACGATTTCTTCCACACAGTTAACACCACAGGGCTCCCATCTGAAGTCGAACACGGCTTGATCAGTTTGTCAAAGGAATCAGCGTCGGCAATTGATCTTGAGTTTGCATTTGGGTATACCTTTGTCATGCCCGAAAACTCACCGGCCGGAGTGGAGAAACAACGGCGAGATGAATGAAGAGACTAATTAAACGCAGTCGTGAACAACTTTTTATAGAGAGAGAGAGAGAGAGAGAGAGAGAGAGAGAGGGGTAGGTTGATGTTTTCTATGTGGGTTCTGTGAATTTGGGGGGTTTGGGAGAGATAGGGTAGTCCTACGCAAGGGGCGCAATTTATATAGGTCCATGTACTGTGTACAAGGAGTGTTGTGGCGCATGATAGAAAAAGTCTACCATAAAATGCGCCACTTTTGAGATGACGTTTGACTCGTTTACTATGGGACGGAAAGTGAGACAAAAATAATCAGGGGTGAACACGACGGGAAGAATTATTCAGTGCTCTTGGAATATTTTCTTGTGATCTTCCATTACAAAATTTGTGGTGCCATCTGTCAAGACATATTCGTCTCATAGGACGAAACCTAACACCTTGTTTTTGGAAGGTTTTTTGAGAATCGGTTCTCAAGACTCTTAAAAATCCTTGTTGAAAACCTAAATGGGTTTTTGAGAATCGGTTCTCAAAATCCTTCAAAAAAAAACAAAGGACAAAAAACCCATTGGAGAAACCGAACAAGGGAGGGTTTTCGAAACCCGGTTCCGAAAACCCAAACGAACAAGCCATAATTGTCTCGTGGGATGATTCTAATGTTACGTAATTCTCATGTTGCATAAATCTCACTCAGCAAATCAAAATAGTACTTCGTCCATCTAAAATTAATAACCCCTACCCTTACGAATAACTTGTAATTTTTGGATAAAAAAGTAAGGTATGTACATAATTTTTCGAGTTTCGTTGCAACAAAATCAAAATGGGACGGAGGGAATTATTCATTTTTATAATTTGACTAGACATGTATAGGTCATGATGAAATCATATTTGTTATAAGAGAAAGTAATTGGTCTAAATGCCCGCTACTGATCGTTATATGAGAGAGCTCTTTAACCATGATTTATTCAAGGGAAATGATTTCACACCTTTTTTTTACATAATTGCACACCTTCTCTTGTCTTGTATAGCACTGTTTTGTGCAATTTTTTCACAAAAGACAATAAAAGATGTGCAATTATAAAAAAAGGAGGTATGAAAATTATTTTCCTTCTTCTAACTTACAATAACTTCATATATACACTATGGATCCAGTCTATACCCTTAAAATGTGAACTCCATCCACACCTTCACTTTTTCGATCAAATTTTCATGATCCGAACCGTCCAATGTGTTCAGAAAGTGTTTTAAGGGTCTTAATCAAGAAATCAACAAAAAAAAAAAAAAACCCGAAGGGCTTGATCCGAGCAGTTTTTCATAAAACTATATATATGTACATTTTATGAAAAATCGCTCAGACCAAACACTTCCCGGTCCTTTTTTGATGATTCTTCCCGTGAACCCTTAAAAATATCTTTTAAACACATTGAACGGTTCGGATCATAAACAATTGATTAGGAAAGTAAAAATTTTAAGAGTGTGAACTGAATCCTGACCGAATATTACAGATTGTATATTTTGGTAGATAAAATATTTACGTCCGTCAGACCGTCGGTAACAACCGAGATAGAGACCGAAAATAGACGGCGTCTTTGGTCGGGTGAATAAATTGAAGTTGCAAACTATAATAAATTAATTTTGATCAAAAAAAAAAACTATAATAAATTAATAATACAAGAAGAAGAAGACAAAAAAATGAATTATTTATAGGGTCAATAAAAAAGAAAAGCCACCCTACCCTATCTTTACTTTGAAGGCAAAATATGATAATTAGTAATGATCGGATTTACTGAAAATAACAAGGGGAAGAACTAGTGGCTGAGGAACGAATTGCGGTGGGAAGGAGAGGACACATGTCACCTTCCAACTGGGTACCTTAGAGGTATTTTCTTTAAATAAGAGGACGAAACAGCAAAGATTATAGGTGGTGGGGACCTAACAGTCAGATAGCTATCCTCTTATTGGTTTGGGTCGGTTTGTGGGAGGGAGAATTTCTTTACATTTTTTAATCATATTTGCTTGGTGGGATACTTGGATTAAGTGGTAGCTGTATATTTTTTTCTACCAAAAAATAATTACTACGTGCTTATTATTATAATTAATCTAGATAAGCCACTTATTTCATGTAGATAATACTAATTAATTACTTAGTTAAACCCTTTGCCCTAATTTGTCATTTGGGAAGTCTAAAGTCAACTATATGCTTGGTTACATATATGTGAATTCCAAACGAGGGGATGTACCGATGTAATACTTATAATTTAACTAAACTTCAGCAAAACATGCATGCGTTTGAGGTGGAAAAGAAAGATTCATCACATCGGACAAAGCTCTCAAAATCAATGTTAAAATTTTGTCCATTTAACATATTCACTACAATCAATTAGTAATTCGCATCAAATCACTACATTGCAATTCTTGTCCATCCAAATGCGTTTGATCGTTCTCGTTAGCCCCTGATCAGTGTCACATTGAATTAATTTAGTTGTCATCAACATTAGAAAAACGTTATAGGCGTGTATGTACACAAGTGCACAGACATTTGCAAAATTTTCATTGGCTTGTTGGGGTTTGTGTTTGATTGGTGGAACTCTAGAGATCGAAGTGGCACATCTGTAAAGGGTTTTTTCCAGTAAAAAATTTGGTAGGACTCGCACTTAATTATTCTGATGCATGTAGATAAGGAACTTTCTTATTATAATCCATGTACTTAATCGATCATATTAGTATATAATTTTGTTGTACCAATCCCCAATTTCTCCTCTTCTTTTTATAGGTCACCGGACGCATCACGTAACCCTTTTACCAAGTACGTACGACTTTTTTATTTGAAGGTTCGAGATGATCACGAGTTGTACAATTCAATCTATCCAATAAAGAGAAAGTTCATGCATATGACCAACTAAATCAATTATTAAAAAAAAGATCTAATTTTAATTTTTTTTCTGAATAAAAATAAAATAGTTTGGGAAAGACAGTTTTACAAGTGAACAACTGTGTAACTGACTTACAGTTCCCAAACATGGGCGGAGCCACGAAGGGACGAGAGGGGTCACTTCCCTCTCACTTGAATTTCTCACAAAGATTTTTTTGATAGTTTGGAGTTAAATTTACAATTGGGACCCCTCAAAAATTTCATAAATTGCCCGAACCTGCTTAAAATGCATATAATTCTCAAGTTTTTTTTTCTTTTCGAGAGTAGATAGTATTATAAATAAGGCTATCATATATTATTTTTGAAATATATTAAGTCATTGAGACCAATTATAAAAGTAAAATTACATGTATCACTGTATATCTATGTCTTAATTTAGTTATTTCTTTGCATGAGTAAATAGAAAAAATAACCTGTCATATAAATTGAATTTCTAACCCCGCTAACACCTAAACTCCCGATTCCGCCCCTGTTCCCAAATCACTTCATTTGAAATTCTAAGTCCATCCCACCATGGCCTAATTATTGATCTCTTTATATACATCTCCGTAACACATACGGAAGCAGGTCATCCCCCAACTTGATAGCAGTATATTTATCGTGTGAAATTAACTTTACTGGATTATAAATGAAATCTCACTTTGCGAAATCGTTCAGATTTACAATTTAATTGGCCCTACATTTTATAAACTAAAATGCAGTTTGTTTATGTATTTATATATGTTCAAAATAAAGTAAAATTTTTGCGCAGATACAAGGTCAACGATATATATGAACGGTTAGGATTGTAAATAGAGGCACGAAGTGGGGCCTACAAGAAAAGTATGAGAGGTGCGACAAGATATTAGGTCCCGTTCCGCTAAAAATAAACTGTATTTGTTTCACCTCAAAAAATCATTCTATTCCACTAACAAAAAACTCTCCAAAAAAATTGGTTTTGTTTTAACTCTAAAACCACCCTGTTCCACTAAAACTGGTTTTTTGGTTTATTAATTTTGTCTTTATTCAAATTTTTTTTCGCAAATGTTAGTTTTGCATCAATTTTTTATGGTTTATTGGTTCCTCTCAACGAGACGAATCTAAAGAGTATAAAATCATAGTCAAAACTAATTTTTTTTTAATAAAGCCAAAAATACGTGGTTTATTGGTTTAATTTTGGCTTTATTCAAAAAATAATTAATTT
>JAXBDA010010455.1:0-10497 GCA_036023075.1 Gaultheria prostrata
GGGGGGGTCAAGTAAATCACATTTCATCTAATTTTAAGACTTTTTGGTGCAGCCTTGTTTTGCTGCTTGTGCTTACTGTTAAGGCATCTATTGATGCAGACCAGTTTGCTGAGACTTGGTTAGAACTACTATGGCCCCGTCCACGGCCCAAACAACATTAATAAATAAGTCACACGGGCCAATGTTGGCGAAAAGACTCCGAGGTCTGCGTTTTGAAGCGAAACGGGCTTCTAACGGCCAATTTTGCCGTTTAGGAAATAATTGATTTGCTTATAACTTTTAGTAGGAAACTCCATTTTAGTTGCCGTCTGTTTTGGCAACCTTATAATTCTTCGTAGTTTTTTATTTTCCATTCAAATTAGAATTTTCCTTTTTTGGTAATTTTGGTAATTTCGACTTGATTAGCAAGTCAAATCCTTTCGTAATTTGTTTCCTAGTTGGCCTAGGGTTTCTTTGGTACTATAAGTATTATTGTAAGCCTAATGGCAGAACTTGGTTGTTATTGAATTAAAGAAAATGAGTTTTTACTCATATCTTGGTCGTTTAAGGAGGGAGTACCTCCGGGTCGATCTTATTGTTCGTGTTTCCCTTGCGCGATCAATTTCGTTTCTATAGGCTGCGCTACATCATCTACACAACCTTGTTTTGGTACTTAAAAACCCTTGTTTTGTTTCTTTTTTTTCCCTACATTTTGGTGCTACAGTTATGGCTATTTGCTGCTGCTTTTATGGTTTTTCATACCTTGTTTGCTGCCTTCTTTTATTGTTTGTTTGTTGCCTTATTTTCCTAGCATTTTGGTGCCACTGTTATAGCATTTTGGTGCTACTATTATAGCATTATAGCAATCTGGATTAACCTCATGGAATAAGGAAAGGATGGCCTTTAAGTATAGCAGGTAGTGTGTGTGTGTGTGTGTGTGTGTGTGTGTGTGTGTGAGAGAGAGAGAGAGAGAGAGAGAGAGAGAGACGTAAATTAAAAGTAATGGGCTGTGTTTCTTCAGTATTCAGTATTTGCTGCTGACTTTTTTGCCCCCCAATGCAGGATACAATAGTTTTTTTTGGAAAAGTCTATTTTACCCTTGACTTGGTAGCAAATTAAGATGGGCTGGGGTTTCTTCCTCCTTTTCCGTTAGTTTGGATGGAAATTGACCAATTAACTAACATTTACATAGTTGAAAGGGCAAATAAATTCAATTAGTAGTTGGAAAGGGATTTAACTAAAATTTGAATAGTTTAAGGGGTAAGTAGATTATTAACCCATTCTGAAAAAGAATGACTTTAGATGGTTGCCGCATTTTGAATAATGTAATACCTACCACACACATATATAACTGTAGTCAATGAGTTTAATTTTCACTCTTTTAGTGTGTTCACATAAAGCGGAATCAGTAAAAGAACTATTTTTATGCAGGAATTAGTAAAATAAAAATTATGAATCCGACACCATCGCGTGATTTCCCTACATCTTTCTCCACCTCACATTCCCGTGGAGCCCAATGCTAAGTTGATAAATCCAACATAAATGTGTGCTTGAGAAACTACTAAACAATATCTTTGATTCATATCTTTGACATTTCAAATTCCCATGGATGAGAGAAATAATAAGTAAAATGTATTGATTAAACTCTAAAACAAAGTTCAGAAAAAAAGTGTGCCAATTTTATTTAGGGTAAATCACCTAGACACCCCATATACTATACAAAATGGAAGAAGACACCCCCTAAACTAAATAAACCTACGACGTCACCCCCTAAACTATTTTCCGTTATCCTCGACACCCCTTCCGTTAGCAATCCGTCCACTTCCGTTAATTTTTTTGGCGAAATATATATATATTTTCCAAATTTGACCTAGCTTATATTTTTACGTCAACATCTACCCTCTTCCTCTCCCTCCCAAACTCCCTCCGACACCTGGGCTCTCAACATCCAGAAAAAAAAAAAAACCTAAATTAGTCTCACTCTCCCTAAATTCGAGTGGTTGGATTTCCGCGAGCCCAGTAATAATAACAGTAACAGTAATTATTTGGAGAAAACGCCGAGTACGGACGACCAGGAGATGCAGCAGCACTACCGAGGGGTACGGCAGAGGCCGTGGGGAAAGTATGTGGCGGAGATCCGAGACCCAAAGCGCCGTGGGTCTAGGATTTGGCTGGGGACATTCAACACCACTCTTGAGGCCGCCAAGGCCTACGATCGAGCGGCATTCAAGATGCGGGGGAGCAAAGCCATTCTCAATTTCCCGCTCGAAGCCGGAAAATGGTCCGCGAAGAAGAGATGCAGAGAGGTAGAAGAAGGAGCTGCCGAGCTACATGTGGTAGTGAAAAAGGAGAGGTTATTGTTGTGTTGTGATGACGGTACGTTAACGCCATCGATTGGGAAGTATGTGTGGGATCAGCGTGCGAATGGTATCTTTAGCGTCGCGCCGTTATCTCCACACCCATTGTTGGGATATTGACAGAGTAACTATACAGTAGTCCCGGAGAATGTTAGCCACAATCCACATGTGGTACTCCGGATTATTTCAGTATCACAAATTTATGTCTGTTTCACACATTCAGTAGTGGACTCCATAAAATTTTTTGGTATTTGATTGGCCCAGAACACTGAATAATTAGACCCTATTGGCGGTTCACCCTAGTATGTTCCAATAAAGGGAAACTATATACGTCTTTCCCCTTGAGCTAATGGGTAGCACAGTGCAGTGGATATGAAGGAAGACAGTAAACAGGATTAAATGATAGGGGTATAAGTGTATAAAAGAGAATAATGTAGCCATGCGCATTTTGATGGAAAAATAGCACACATTGTCGATACTCGTTGTAATGTAGTCATATTCGTTTTTAGTCATACTTTGTTACTTGTAAGTTTTGGCTCGTCAAGAAAGATGATTAATCCCGAAAAAATTGACAGAAATGCGCTATAAATTCATGAAGGAGGAAGTAAATAATCGTAGCAAAACTTTTACCCACACTGTCTCTAATTTGGTAAGATAGATACAAGGTTGTTCTATCAAGTTCAATTCAAAATTTTCATGGGATGGGTACGTGATCGTGTCGTGCCGAGTTAAAAATAGATTTATATTAACAAGGAATTAACCTTTATTCCAAAGAATAGCGGTTAAGTCCGAGGTCTATCCGCGGAGACAGTTCTGCTAAATTACATCATGTTCGATTAATTTCTAATTTAATTCAGTAAAAAGAGGATTGGTTTGATTGGTTTTGGACACTAAATGAACTAAGAGAACAAGTAATTAAAGTGGTAAAAAGCTAGTGAGAGAAAGATTTAGGGTTTCGGATCCACCCCGATTACGTAACTAGATTATGCATAGGTTAGGATTTCTATTCGAATCACAATTTGTCAAGAAACTAGTGATTTGTTAACAGGCATGGACTATCACATGGCACAGATTATCTCGCTGGCACAACTCGTCTCTTTCATGGACTATCCAGTGGCACATCCGTCTTATGAATAAAATCCATCTCAGTTACCCAAGCACAAGCGAAGAAAGTCATTGATTAACTAGGTGTTTGAAAGTGCAGGCACAAATACTCAACATATTGAAAGAATTGAAACGATTTCATTCATATGTAATGAAAACAAGTTCTTAGTTAACCAATCGATTCGACATAGAAAACCTAGGCCTACACATAAACAATGTTACTTGATTCAGTGCTTCATCTTCCCCCTAGATGAGGGGTTTAACTTGCCATGGAAGATATTAGCATGCTTGAATTCGAAGAACACACAAAGAACATGAAGACTTCTTGTGTTTCTCACTAGAATTGCCTCTCTCCAAAGTTTGGAACCCTAAACTAATGTTTTGAAGTTCTTACTTATACTAAGAGACCTAAAAATTACACAAAACGAGTCCAAAATGCTGATTTCCATGCCCGTTTGTTAGGACCAAGACACCAAGACATGGGTGGTCCAGACCAGAGAAGTTGGGAGCTATACGAACCCGCTGGGGTGCTTCG
This sequence comes from Gaultheria prostrata, assembly GCA_036023075.1. Classification (NCBI taxonomy): domain Eukaryota; kingdom Viridiplantae; phylum Streptophyta; class Magnoliopsida; order Ericales; family Ericaceae; genus Gaultheria; species Gaultheria prostrata. Next base: position 3,976 of record JAXBDA010010455.1, read on the forward strand.
TCCGGACCAAAGATTCCCCCGTCCGAAGGATGCTGCAAGCATGGTTTTGCCCTGTTGGGTGCTAAGATGCTGGTACCTTTAATTTCCACTCCTCTTTTGCACTTATATTACCCACAACTGTCTTACCTTTTAGAGGAGGTAGAATCTGAAACCAGGTATGGTGATTATAGAGGTGACTACGAAGTCAAATTTTTCTTCATTGGGATCTATTTCTAGCATCCCAAAGCCTTTTTTCGTAAAACCTCATCACAAGGTCAAGGCTATTGAGACACGAACACCACAGAGGACTTGGGTAGAGATGCAATCAAAAGGTAGCAAAATTATCAGGTCGAGATTTAAGTGCAAGAGCTTGATCTGATTTTTTAGAAGTCAGTAGATCGAGAGAAAGAGAAGGGGAGAAAAAATGAGGTAATTCATCCCCCCAAAAAAAGTACAGGGGTACTAGAGTCATTTAGCATTTTTTTGTTAATAGAGTTTAAAAGTTGGAAGTTAGTCCAAAACCATAGGTTAGGTCATTCGGTGATTTGTAAACATGAGGGAGGAGGTCATCTAGAATTTGACCAAAACCACAAGGAGGTAAATAGCATTTTTCCCTAAGTTTAATTTTTATTATTTTAGTTTGTTCTCATAAACTGGAATCAGTAAAAAAACTATTTTTTTATGCAAGAAAGAAAACTTATAAATCGAACAACACCACATAATTTCCCTACATCTTTCGCCACCGCACATTCCCGTGGAGCCCAATGCTAAGTTTATAAATCCAACATAAATCTGTGATTGAGAAACTACTAAATACTCGAGTAATATCTTTGATTCATATCTTTGACATTTCATATTCCCATGGATGAGAGAAATAATAAGTAAAATGTATTAAATAAACTCTAAAAAAACAAGGTCAGGCAAAAAAGTGTGCCAATTTTATTTATTTTGGTCTATAAAGATTTTCTTTTAAATTTTAGTTTTAGGTATAATTTTTTACTTTTTCGATTTACTCCCTTAGATAAGATACGCAAAACTAATTAAAATATTAACAGGATAAAGGTAAACCAAAGTAAATCATTTAAGCTAAATGCGTTAAGTTACCCTTTCTTTTTTTTGTGGATTGGGAAAGATGTCAAAGTTGAAGTAAAGTGTCTAATCCTTTTGAATGCATTAAATTCAGTTCTCGTCAACTTTTGAATTTCCAAAATGGAATTGTCAATCTTGTTTTTTCCCTTTGGGTTCCTGGAGGCGTTCGCCGTTCTCTTGAATCCCTGTTAATCTTTGTTCCATGTTTCCAAAGATTAATGAAATCCTTCTATTGCTTTCAAAAAAAAAAAAGTAAATATTTCCCCTCACTCTCTCAAGTCTCACCACTCATTCTCCTCTCATCAATGACTTATTCATTCTCTCTCTCTCTCTCTCAAGTTTCAGCATCTCCAAGGGTGCATGCGGAGCCCGAGGCCTCCGCACACCTGTCAATTACCCAATTATTTTTATAATATTTTAAATTTTGTTTGCAAAAATTATAAAGAAAAGTCTCCACAAGATTGTATTTTTTAGTATACAAAGATGATACTCCCTCCGTCCCTTTTTAAGTGTGTTGTTACCTGAGAATTTCAACTATTTTTCTCTCACATCAACTTTTACAACTACTTACCCTTATCAATATAATAATACCCACTAACTTTTTTAAATGGAATCTACTTTTAAGAGCAAAATAGGAAATATACCCACTAACTTTTCAAAACACACACTTATTAAGGGACAACCCAAAATGAAAATATACACACTATAAAAGGGACGGAGGGAGTATTTTATGATTAATTTATAAATACAACATTAAGAATCCTGCGTCCGCATGCAAGTAGTGGTTAGCTCATGCAGTAGAGCTCTTGGATGCCTCACATTGCATCCCGGGATTGAGTCACATTCCCCCCTTCCCAATGTAATAGATTAGGAATGTCAAATGATAAAATAAAAAATTAAAAAAGAATTCTGCGTCCGCCGCTGTTCACATCTCTCTCAACGACTTAAAAACATATCTATCTCCTCGGCCGCTAGCATATTCTTGTTTGCGCGTGAACTGTGGTTTTGCATGACTTGGTAGTAGTAAGTACTATACGTGTTGGAAGAGGTGTCCATTTTTTGAAGAGTATTTAAATGTTTGATCGTTATTTTTGGCAATTTGTTTATTATTTTGGTGTGCTTGAAATACTTCACTCTATTGGAGCTTGACTAGGCCAACTAATTATCCGTATTACGTTGAAGAAGTGGCAAAGATAATAAGTGCTAACAGGTATTGGTTACGAGGGGATGAGAATGAAGTTATTAGTAAAACAGTTGGAATGGAAGCGCAAAGACATAGTAAAAGCTAATTATCTGCTCTGTTTTCTTTGTTGGTGTTCAGCTTTGCTTCTTTTGGGTTGGTTTCAGTTGCTCTTCTTTGGAGGTGGTTTAAGTGTTTTTGTTTGCTTGGCTTGGTTTATTTCAGAAGGTAATTTCAGTTGTTTTTGCGATCTTTGCTCGTGGTTGCTTTTTGGGTGGAGTGGTTTCCTTTTTGGGGTTTGTTGTAAGTTTTTTCGTTTTGATTGTTTGATTGTCTTCTTGTCAGCCTTCCAATCTTTTGGGTCTCGAGAGGCTTTTGTTGTTTTTCTCTTGCCCCATTTAATTGTGTATCTTTGGATATTAGATTAATAAAATTTATTTTTTCTATACAAAAAAAAAAAGAAGAAGACAAGTTCAGTGGTCTTTGGACAACGCTACGTGATACCCAAATATCTTTATTCACAATATATTTTCGAAGGGTTCATATACTTAGTATCAGACCTTATATGTTGTCTAGAACCCCTGGACGACCAGATAATTTTTCCCGTCTCAAAGGGGCGAAATATTTTTCATTCCTAATAATTGCATTTTCCTAGAGGGACATCTAATGAGAAAGACTTGCTATAAATGATAGTATCATCTTCAATAATGTGTGGTACCAGATCAAAAATAAATAAATAAATATGTGGTAGAGCAGCGGATGCAATAGTTAAGAGAGCGGATAAGATAGCTTTGAGTAGCAACGCTCTGGGGAGGGAAAGACAAAAATTGACATTAGATGCGGTAATGCGCAAGGATTTGAGTCTACTAGGGCTAAGTGAGCAAGCAACACTTGACAGAGCTCAATAGAGAAAAATGATTCATGAAGCCGACCCCAATTAATTTAGGACACCTGTCAATTACCCAATTATTTTTAGCAAGTGGTGGTTAGCTCATGCGGTAGAATTCTAGGATACCCCACATTGCATCCCTGGAGCGAGTCGCATTCCTCCCTCTCCTAATATAATAGATTAGAAATGCCAAATGATTAAAAAAAAAAAAAAAATCTTGCATCCGCCACTGTTCCCATCTCTCTCAATGACTCATTCACATATCTATCTCCCGGCCGCATGCATATTCTTGTTTGCACGTGAACTGTAGTTTTGCATGACTTGGTAGTACTAAGGAGTACTATACGTGTTGGAACTTGGAAGAGCTTATGCATGACTTGGTAGTACTAAGGAGTACTATAGCGGCACCTTATATGAGATTTTTTATATATATATTTTACAATGCAACACTAAAAATACTAAAAAGTATTAGACATACGTGTTTTAATGCATCCCGAGACATTGAATTCTCATGATGTATATCCCACCTAAGGCATTTTTTGCTATTGGAATCACGATCTTTTACATTGTGTATATTAGATCATTCATATCGAGAACAAAGTTACTCGGGTCTTGCTACACACTTGATCGGACATAAGAACTCATTTACTTAATGAAATTACATCCCCATCAATGACCTTTTTAAATCCGATTCAGCCAAATTTTTACGGCAATGATTTCACTAAAAAGAACAACAATATCAATGGTCTCGATCATCTTAATTGTATCACGGTTCTTGCTACACACTTGATCGGACATAAGAACTCATTTACTTAATGAAATTGCGCCCCAATCAAAGACCTTTTTAAACCTGATTCAACCAAAAATTTACGGCAATGATTTAACTAATAAGAACAACAATATCAACGGTCTCGATCATCTTATTTGTATCACAGTTGCGTAGCTACTATACATTCGACTACAGCGCAAGACATAGTTTGCTATTAACAACATTCAATGTAGAGTTTTGAAAGGGCATCACCAATTCAATATTTGCAATAGTTGATCTGAACCGTTAGAATTTCGCGACTCGCTAATTTCATCAGTGTCACCAAAAGTGGAGGCCATCGGCAAATGCGTGATCTGATCACATTTAATGCATCGAAATGCCTTAAAGTCGTATAGTGGACAATCCAAGCTCCACCTAAGTTTTTTTTGTTGGGGATCGGAACCGTTTAACTTTTTCATTTTACTGGCACCATCAGTTATACAAAAAATTAAGAAGATCGTGTATCGTTAGGCATTTAATTGGACGAAAAGTACCTTTAAAAAATACAATTGGGTCCCGATTGACGAGCTTTTTAAACTCGATTAAGAAGAAAATTTAGACTATTGATTTATCATTAGAAAAACAACAAAATCAGAGACTTGATTGCTAAAATAATTGTAAAAATACAAACAATTGTTTTTTGCAATGGGTTGGATCACGTGTGTACGGAACAAGTGTGACTTATGTATATTTATTTGCCAACTAAATATTTAGTTGGGAAATGTCATCCAACATTTGCCAATCAGATTATTAGTTGGGAAATAAAATTATACCTCGCCAACATTTTTTGTGAAATTTCAAAATTCGCAAAAAACAATTGCCAACTATATATTTGGTTGGCAAATAATTTTCCACCCAAATCCAAGATTTGCCAACCAAATTATTAGTCGGGGAATAAAACATCCCCCGCCAACATTTTCATGTAATTTCAAAATTCGCGCAAAAACAATTGCCAACCAAATATTTGGTCGGCAAATAATTTCCCGCCCAAATCCAAGATTTGCCAACCAGATTATTAGTCGGGAAATAATTTCCCACCAAAATTATTATTCCGCGCCATATTTTCCCCAACCAAAACATTTTCTAGTCAGCAAAGACATGGATTTCCGGACTAAATTAGTCTGGTCGGAGATTAAAATCACCATTGGCCAACCAAAATGTATCTAGTCGGAAATGGTGCAGAAATTGTAGACTAAATTATTTTAGTTGGGATTTTTAGATGACAATTGTGTAATTTGTTGTAGTGAGTGCTAATATATATAGTGTCCATATCAATTTCCTTTAAATGAGTGCATATCGACTGATTCCTCACCTGGATCGCTTCATAAGTTGGTATTCAATTTTCTGTCTGCATCAAGGCTAGCTGCAGCAGCCCATTTCTTGCACCCTTACCTGTACTACTATCTATGGGGTGTTTGAGAGCCTTATTTTTAACTTTTCATTTTTAACTTTTTAATTTTTGACTTTTTGGATTATGATCAGAATGTATTTTGCAACATGATAAATTTTTGGGAGATATGTGCAAAATACATTCTACAGGTCTTTTTGTTAATCAAAATGAGAAAAGTAGAAAATGAGAAGTCAAAAAGCTCTTCACCCCCTAGCTACTTCTCACTTCTCTTTTCTAAATTCAGAATCTAATAATACATTTTCCAAAAATGACTTTTTGTAAGTGCTTGCCAAACATTAAAAATGTGAAAATGTGGTTCCCAAACAGGCCCCTAGTCTATTACTGCGATTTGAAACTTTGGTTAAAACCTACTAAAAGTACTATACTGCTATAAAATGCACGTAATATGACCAAAACTATTAAAGTTAGAACTATGATTCTTGGCATTAAATACTACATGGCAAAATAAACTAAATGGTTTATTTTTTTGCCTTTATTCAAAAAATTTGCATTTGTTAATTTTACGTTTATTTTTTGTGGATTATTGGTTCGTCTCAACGAGAGGAATCTAAAGAGTAAAAAATTATTAAATTAGTTAAAGTATTATGTATAAAGACAAAAAAAATTGATTATTTTCGCCTTTAGTGAACTTTATAAATATTTTTATAATATATTTTGACATTTTAGATTCCTCTCGTCATAACGAACCAATAATCCACAAAAAAATTGACGCAAAACTAACAAATACAAATTATTTTTGAATAAAGCAAAGAAATAAATCATTTGGTTTATTTTTAGCCGAAGCACAATGTTTACTCTTGTGATGCACTACAATATTTAATGAACATAGGCAAATAAGATATGTTAATTTAGAGTGTAAAATATTTGTTAAATTACAACATGTGTTAAAATGCTTAAAAACCCAACAGGAAAGGGAAAAAAAGAGTAATTCTTTTTAGGGGAAGTTAATTAAACATCCTATACAAATAATATCATTATGATTTCATCCTGTGCGATTTGAATCATTATGATTCCATCCCAACATTCAAATAAACCCCAAAATACCCTTTCTCTCTCCTGATTTTCCTAATATTTCTCTCTTGATTTTCCTAATATTTCTCTCCCCTAATTATCTTAATATTTCTCTCTCCTAATCTTTCCTAATTTCTCTCTCTCTCTCTCTCTCT
>JAXBDA010010456.1:0-10494 GCA_036023075.1 Gaultheria prostrata
TTTTTTAAACTGTTTGAATCAAACAGTTACCAATATCCGATTGAACTAAAATTTTGCAGGACCTCTTATTTTACTCATTTAAACAAGATCAACGGTTCAGAACTTCACAGTAGGGCCCGGAAGAGTGTGTGTGTATATATATATATATATATATATTAACAACTTTACCATAAAAAATACAAACAAATCTATCATAGTCATGAACAAAAGTTACTAAAGTTAGGCTTTTCAATAGACCACGATGAGTTTTCATGTTTTGAAAGCTTTGCTTGATAGTTACAATTGTCAATGCTTTCAGATATGCCTTTCTCTATGTATGCAATCATGCTATCAATCATCCATTGATCACTCATTTGGTTGTGCCATTGATTCTTCACATAATTCATAGCTGAAAAAGCTATTTCAACTGTAGCATTTGCAACTGGTAAAGTTAATGCCAAAACTAAAAGCAAGTAAACCAATGGATAAACTTGTTGTCTTCCGATTTCCACCATTTTCTGTGCAAGATTGCCAATTCCATGCAAACTTGAGAACTCAATGCTAGTGCGAATATCTACAATGTAATTATCAAGTTTATCATCAACTAGTATCAAGGTTCTAAAAGTCGCTAGGCGCTAGTGGGGCGGCCGGGCACCTCCTAGCGCCTAGGCTGATTATTCGGCGCCTAGACATTAATCGGATTTTCCATTTTTTAAAAATATTCTCCTACCCCGTCCCCAAGTTTTAAGAGCAAGTACATCAAAAGAACAAACTATTAACTAACATGGAAACTAAGTAATAATGCGAAGTTCAACATTCGAAGTTCAAACCAAATGAAACTAAGTAGTACCAACTACCAAATAACTAGTCAATTATAAAGTTCAAAATTAAATGAAACTAAGTAGTATTAATTAGTAGTCAATTACTCATCCTCTTCTTCTACATATCCGTCACCATCAGATTCACTGAAAATCCTCATCTTCCTCCTCTTCGGTATCATCTTCTGATGCAAAATCTTCTTCAGGTAGCTCTCGTACTTGAACATTTCTAGCACTTCTTCTAGGTTTACTGGAAATCTGATTATATCATAGGAAAATTACACCAAAGCCCCTTATACTATAGTACTTGGACAGTAAAGTCATTTTTTTTTTAAAATCACATCGCCTAGCCGATTAATCGTCCGCCTAGACGCCTAATCCCTCTAGCCGATTAATCGGCGGCCAATTAAACGCCTTGGCGCCTAGATCACTGCCTAGACAGGGGCAAGGCGGCTGGGTACCGCCTAGCGCCGATTAATTGGCCGCCTTTTGGAACACTGACTAGTATCATCAGCTCCATTGGAGAAAAAACTTCCGGATACAATTCAGCCATGTTGATCAATTTTTTCCTTGTCAAAACAAGGGAATGAGTTAGATGGATTCAAACATGCCACACATAGAAGCAACTCCGTAGTCGACTCCGGGAAACGAGCATTAAGTTCTTGATGATGCATATCAATAACGGAGTAGAATATCTCAACGCGAAAGTGATGCAAGTTTGTCACCTTATGAGCTTTGCACCTTTTCTCCTCTCGAGGTAACAAATCATCCATATTGGGGACACCAATTTTATTCTTTTCACAAAAAGAGGATGAAGCATTCAATAGAGAGATCCACCCACTCTCCCTCATTGTTTGGTACCGCCTATTCGACAATTGAACTAGAACCATGGCATTAACAATATTCTAATCTTTCCTTTGTAGAGCTTGTGATAAGTCATTAGTAATTCCCAATATGATTCTCATCAAATGAAGATGCAAGATAAATTCAAAACATTGAATTGACTCCAACAAAGAGAAAAGGTGCGAAACCCACGTTGTACAAGCTCCAGCGTTGGCATTGCAGCTGGGTGGTCGGACTCACCATTTGTCTGCAGACTGCTCTTGTGTGGGTTCTCTCTTGGTTGGCAGCGTTAGTCCCAGTGTTGTTTTTGGTTCCCAGGACTTTACCTCTAGAACAAACCTAAAAGTCTGATTTTATATTTCAAAAATTGGAAAATTCATGTGTGGGCCTGGCCCCGTAATACATCCGCCACTGGAAGTAAGGTTTACAGCCAGTACATTAAATAACCACTAGACCAAACTCCTAAGCCAATTTCTAAAAACATGCCAAACATAGGTATAAGCCTCATTAAACGACCTCCATGGCCATAGAAAAGATAATACTTTTCTGTTTGGTGGATGACTTGCGCGTTTCATGTGTCCGTTACGGGTACAACATGGTTTTAGATGTACCCATGATTCGTTGGCGCACTCCAATATGGTCAACCCAGTAAATGATGAGAGGAGAGTGGTAGGTAATGGTAAACGAATTTGTTCTGCCTTATGTGGCGCCCATGCATGGCATCAGACACGCCCCTTAATGGATCACACAAAACACATGAGAATAGTCCATCTAAAATGCCCACATGAGTTGGTACATGGTGCAAATATGGCCTCCAAAAGATTACTTTTGTGTGTGTGTGTGTGTGTGTGTGTGTGTGTATGTCTTGACCGTATCATCTGTATGCATTTGTGATTGTTGCGGTTATGGAAATATAGGGGAAGTTGGAGGATGGAAGGGAAATTGCAGTGAAGCAGCTTTCGCAGAGCTCAACACAGGGGAAGAAAGAGTTCACGAACGAGGCAAAACTGTTGGCGCGTGTGCAGCACCGTAATGTGGTAAATCTGTTGGGTTATTGCACACATGGTCCGGAGAAGCTGCTTGTGTATGAGTATGTTGCTAATGAGAGTCTCGACAAGCATCTATTCAGTAAGATCTTATCTTCATTTGATCACCTCTTATCCCCGTCAAGCTTAATTTATTAACTGCAGCTGAAATTGCTGATGGTTAGGTGCTAAGTTTCAGCTTGCTTATTGATTGATGGATTGGTTGATGTATTTTTGAGTTTCATGTTATTGAACTTGGGTTGAATTCAAAATCTTGGATGATTTTGGATATTGAAGATAATAGCTGCTGAGTGGTGAAGCATGTCAGTTGCATTGCCATTCACTGCACACTTGGTTTTGAGTCCCTTTCCGAGCTTGATTACACCCTATTTCCTTTGTCCCATCTCTCAGAAATAAAATATAATAAAATGTGGTCATTTTGGCCAGAACTAAGCAATCTTCCCTAACCATAATAGCAGGTCTTCTGGATTATGGTTGGCCACCGTCTTTTTACAAACCGAAATTCCCCATAGAAAAGGTATGCCTAGTTTAGACCTCATTATTCAGGGTTTGGGAGCAGTAAATAATGTACCTACTGTTCCTAACTTGGGACATGACTTTCGTATAATCCTATTCCAGCTAACCATCCAAGGTAACTGTGGCTACAATTTGGTCACCAAATAATCATAATGAGAAATATTACATTGCATATGCCTTTGAGAAGAACTTTGAGCCTATGAGTGAAAATATGTTTTTTAGAAGTACTAATAAAAAGAAAGCGTGCTTGTTCTAAGATAGAAATGTAGCTCATATCAAGTGGTGTCAAATAAGCTTGTGTTATTCTTTTCATCTTTGTGTGGTAGTTCTTTGTCATATTCTTCGTGTGGCTTTATATACTCAATGTAGCACATTGCTTGCTCAGAGGTGGTCTCAACTCGATGGCTTCTCAAGCATTCTATTTCTCTCCATTTCAAAATGTTTCAGCTGGTTACCAGGATAAGGAAAAAACAAAAAGAATAAGCTTGAAGTCTTAAAGTGTTGTAGTTTAGATGTGAATTGAGTACTTGGCTTTTGTGCATTGTTAGTATTTGCTTGGGAAGAGATGTGTAGCATCTTCTCTACTTCTGATTCAGTTATTGAACTGTATCCAATGTGTAACAAGCTATTCAATTTCAATTGCTTAAAAGTTGATTTTATGTCGAGTGGATCTAAAACATTTGAAGAATCCTTCTTGAGAAGGGCAGAATTGTTTGTTTTAATTCTTCTACATAGAAGCAGAGGAAATACATGGGTTCATGAATTGTACATATTGGCATGTAACTCGGCATCAGGAAATTGATCTTGTTACAAAAGATAGTTGAAATTTGTTGTAATCGATTTCCTTCCTTACTGAGATTTGTTAGATTTTGGAAATCTATTCTTTCCAACTATTTTGTGAGGGCAGTATTGTGTTTGCAGATCTTCAAACTGTGAATAGTTTTCCTTCTTCCAATTTCTAGAACTTTTCACCAGTCACTCTAAGGCAGTTGTGAAATGAATACAATGCTCCGCAATTTCCACAGCTGTAGTTGAACTAAAATTTCGCTCTTTTTCCCTTTTGTTGACGTCTTCACTGATTGGTAGTATTCTCATTAACATCGTAGTATTATTCTTTGTTCCTCTGTGCATTTATTCTCCAAGAAAATAAAAGAACTATTAATTCTGTTTCTTGCAGACAGTGCTGTCTCCTCACTGTTCTGTAGTGTCACTGAGCTCCTCTTTCAACTTAGAACTTTGATGGTATACTTCTTGAATCTAAACCTAATGAGACTGGTGAAGTATCCAATTCAAAACCAATTGGCAATGAGTGGAGAGGCAAGGCCGCCTAGACTCATATACTAGTTTTGGAGGTTATAATTAACCAATGTGGACAAGCTCTAAAACTCCCCCGCACGTGCAACCCTTGACTCGCACTTGGAGAGGTAAACAAATGATCCATTACACAAGGATCACAGCGAACAAGAAACAGGGTTTGCTTGAGGAACAAACAATGGGGTAAACAATCAAGTGAATCACCTTAGAAAGCCTAGCTCTGATACGATGTCAAAGCATCCAACTCAAAACCAGTTGGCTATGAGTGGAGAGGTCGCCCAGGCTCATATACTAGTTTTGGAGGTTGTAATTAACCAATGTGGGACAAGCTCTAATAGAGACCTAGTTGCTGTGATTTTCAGGCTACACGCCACTCCCTTGGACAGGCTGTTGCCAACTGAACACTTAAATACAAATAAAATTTGCACAATATTGCCATATATTTCTCTTGTATTTCGATTCACTTTTGGTATCTTAATTACCGCGCTGATTGGGCTGTGATTAGCATCTCTCTCTTTATTAAAATTATTTTATTTTTTGGTACTTATTTGTAAGTTTCACTACGAGGGAGAGATATGATTAATTGTTCATAGTGATGCAATATTTGGATGGTCTTGGTACAGAGTCTGGGAGAGGAGATGCACTTGACTGGAAGCGGAGATATGACATAATCACAGGCGTTGCTCGGGGCTTGCTTTACCTTCATGAAGGTTCGCCCAGTGTAATCACCCACCGTGACATCAAGGCAGGCAATATCCTACTAGATGATAAATGGATTCCAAAAATTGCTGATTTCGGCATGGCCCGCCTATTTCCTGAAGATGAAACACATGTGAATACCCGCGTAGCTGGTACCAAGTATGTTGTCAAACATCTAAGCTGTTCTAATTAAATTTGAATGGTGTTGTAGCCATTGGTTTTTTATTTTGTCGCAAATCCAATTCCGTGGAAACTTGACTGGTTATTATTACTAAGATGCTTCTAATTGGAACAGTGGATATATGGCTCCTGAGTACGTCATGCATGGCCGTCTATCTCCAAAGGCAGATGTATACAGCTTTGGGGTCGTGGTTTTGGAGCTGATAAGCGGTCAGAAGAACTCGAACTTCATCTCAACTTTAGACGCTGAAAATCTACTGGAATGGGTAAGCATGTGATCCTTGTTTTGGGCTGTTGTTTTTAATAGAACCCTTTCGGCAATGGTTTTAACCATAATAGAACTCCTTGGAATGGTTGAACTTTTTTTCTGTGTTGTTTGATAGTAAATGTAAGTGCTTAACCATTTACCTACCTGTTTTCTCATTTGTGGGGTCTAATGGTCTATAATAGATAATTGTAGTGAAAACACTGTAGGTCAGGTTTCAACATATAGGCTGTGACACACCATCCTGCATCGAAATCTGCATGTGTGATATTGGAAAAGATAAGGAACCATGTAGACGACTACTAGTAACTTGGGCTTAAGTTGTTGAAGTCATGTGGCTAGGCTCAAACTGAACTCTTTACTACTCACTTTCAGCTTTATCTTGTAAAATCGTCCCTGAATTCATTTCCAAGGTGAAAGACAATCCATTATTTGTGCAGGCATATGATATGTACAAGAAAGGCAAGAGCTTGGAGGTTATGGACCCCAGACTGGCATCATCAGCTGTCCCGGGTCAGGTAGCCTTTTGTGTACAAATTGGGTTGCTTTGCACCCAATCCGATCCACAATACCGACCCACCATGAATCGTGTTCAGTTACTGCTATCAAAGAAGCCTGGAACCCTAGAAGAACCAAGGAGACCAGGATATCCTGGTTCTAGGTATAGGAGACACCGTAGACCCACTGCATCAACCGATTCGGGTGAATTTAATTCCAATACATTTGGTTCCACCGTAAATACTGACGGTCATAGCACTGCAACTACGAGCACATCACATCTTACAAGCCGGCAATTGGCACCTCGTGGAAAGCATCCTATGTATGGTTAGGCTCATATTCTTTGTAAGAAATGTTAGTCTTCATTTATGAATAGGTTTATTTAGTTTCTTCGTTGATTTTGTAAATTTCTTGGAGTACTTGATGAACGCTTAGGTGGTGTTAGGTTTGTAGTTATACGTGACATGGAAGAGGGCAATGAGTCAGTAAATATACATAGTGCTCATCTTTACTGTAGCTGGATTTGATACTTTAATTTTTCTTAACACCGTGAGCTCTTGCTTGTGGAAATACTCGAAGCTTGAACTTCGTAGCGAAATGCGAAGATTCTAGATAGTTTGTTAAGAAACCTTTACAGTACTACAACTCTACAAGGTTAAAGTCTCGAGTCTAGTCACAAACAAGATTTTGAAGCTGCAATCTTGCCAAATTCTTTGTTTGGCCTACCCTTTGTTGGTTCTTTATTATTCAAATTCTTCAAACTCGTGCATGTAACAAATTCGACTTTAGCGGAGACTTAAAAATTCAACAGAGATGGACTCCAGTCTCCTGCCGTTATATCTGTCAATTGAATTCCGGCCGAATAATATGTTTTATAGGCAGTGATCATTTTTTATTGTAAAGATTGGAATTTTCATGGTAATAGTTCGAGGTACAATGTTATTCAGTTTGTTTGAATTTTTCCTTGTCTTAAATAAACTTTTGTCGTGTCAAAGATAGGAAAGAGCATACCTCTGGCTCATTGAACAGACTAACCTAACCCGAAAAGAATCAAGAAGCCTAGACACCCTGCTTATATCTTCAACTCAGGGAATATCAATTTCACAGATAAAAACACAACAACAAATTGTATACTGCAAATTTATCTTTAGCATATGAAATGATGTTTTTCAATAATTTAAGAGTTGCTATATATTTTTGGAATTGATATTGGCACTCCACTTTTATCTATTGGCACTCCTTTTTTTCTTTTTCTTTTTGTCTTTATTAGGTAAAATTACCCTTGCACTTTATGGATATAGACAAAAAAAAAGGGAGTGTCAATAAAGAAAAGTTGAGTGCCAATAACAATTCTCTATATTTTTGGCCTAAATTTTGGCACAGGACATAGGAAACGGTAAATATAAGGGGACCGACGACGTACTGACCGGTGCCGAGGACCCCCTTGTGGGTCCCAAACGGCTAATCTGAGCCGTTCATCCATCTCAAAATCAAAATTCGAGTGGGTCTATGCAGGAATCGATGCAATCAGGCGGCTTGAAGTGCTCGATCCAAAATCACTCGCTTTTGTGCAATTTGTTTTACACGAAAACGGGTGATTTTGGATCGAGCACTTAGAGCCATTCGATTGCATCTATTCACGCGGAGATCCACTCGGATTTTGATTTTGAGATGGATGAACGGCTCGGATTCGCCGTTTGGGACCCACAAGGGGGTCCCGGCACCGGTCGGAACGTGGTCGGTCCCTAAGGTCGGTACCAATAGCATTGTTCCATAGGAAAGGGTAAATTTACAAGGCTTTTCAACCTTAGCCATTTGTACCCAATGTTTGGTAGTATAAGATCATCAGCATTAGGCTCAATACATTTTAGCCAAATTTAACCTAAAAAATCTACTTTTTGGAGTTTAGCTATTCATCATTGTTGTTGTCTACACCAGCATCTCTTTTCTGGATTTTCTTACTCTATTTTATGAAAATATTATTACTCCGCTTTTGAGGCGAGCCCGACAGCGGTGGAGTCTGACAGCGGTGGCAAGATAATATAGTTGGAAAGATAAAAGGCGAGTCTGACAGCGGTGGCAAGATAATACTAGTTGACGAGGGGGTGTCAAAATGGAATTGGAGTGATAAAAGGCTGGTCCTAGGCGACGGCAAGACAATGGTCTAGGATTGCTGCTTTCCCATGGTTCTTGTGCCCATGTAGGTGTTTTCCGACTGCCGGTAAATTCGTCGAGCATAGAGCAGCATCTACATGAGGGATTTCATCGTTGAAGCATGTAAGTAACCCACTTAAGCGGAGGTGTCATACTGAACTGCAAACTCAATCAGTGGTTTGACTTAATTGATGCGGTGGTCCTTGTCCACAGATTTAAAAAGTAAACCACGCCACCAATTGAAAAATTCATGAAATATTGAGGCCGAGTTTGCGCTAAAAATACCATCATCCAACAACTGTAGTCAAAAGTGTACGTCATTCCCACTAAAAATATCAAGAATACCAAAAAGTTGTCTTCACACTAAAGACAACACTCAAGATTACCAAAAATACTTATGGAAACTCACTAATACCGTCTTGCCATGTGTATGTTGTCTCCACTAAAAATACCAAGTACACCAAAACTACCTAAAAGTTGTCTTCAATCTATAGCCAAACACTCAAGAATATCAAAAATACTTTAGTGGAAACTCATCTTGAATAGCACATGAAGAACAAATAGAGAGATATAGAGAGGCTAATATGGATGCTCTAGAGCATTCTGTTGACTAACCTTTTCACTAGACTAGCAAGTAAAACACTCCAAAACTACTTGCATCAGTCTCGCTCCACCTTGGTAAAATTTGCAAATGCTACTATCCATCATTTGTTTTGATGAGACATTCATTCGTCATGTGCTATTCAGAATCAGTTTCCACTATATAGTGTGAAGACAACTATAGCCAAACACTCAAGAATATCAAAAATACAAAAATACTTTAGTGGAAAATCATCCTGAATAGCACGTGAAAAATGAATGTCTCATCAAAACAAACGACGAACACTAGAGTTTGAAAATTTTACCAGGGTGGAGCGAGACTGATGCAAGTAGCCTTGGAGTGTTTTACTCGCTTGTCTAGTGAAAAGGGTAGTTAACAGAATGCTCTAAAGCATCCGTAGTAGCCTCTCTATATCTCTCAGCTCTCAATAGGCAGAGACATCCGTAGTTTCCCTGAAAATTTTCAAATTAGGGCTTTTTTTACCCAACTCCTCAAATTGAGAGAGAGAGAGAGACCGCGGTGGTTGTGGTGGTATTCGGCGGTCGTGGAGGCGGCGACGATGTTCATACACAGAGAGCTAGAGACAGATTGCCCCGAAGTTTCAAATCTCGGAGGTGCATGGAGGTGGTGGTGGTCGCCGAAATGGTGGGAGACGTCCTTGTTTGTATGGTCAGCCTTAGCGGCGGCGATGTTCGGAGTCGACTGAAATTTGGGAAGGGAAGGGAAGCGTGATTTGAATTTCAATTTAAATTTTTTTTTTGACGACCACGGATGTCGTTTTGGACTCGGTTGTGTACCCATTAGTGGAACCCGGAAGTGTACGCAGCATTTTCCAAAAAACCTTCTGTTTGCGATTGTTGGTCCATTTTTTAAATTTGTGTCATTTTTTATTGCTTTTATTTTTCAATTTATAACGATTTTCATAACTTTATAAGCTTTGTATAATAGAATTAATTGAGATATATCAAACAAGATCTATATTGCATATCTTTTTTATATTCATGTTGAAAATTGTACGAATTTCAAAAAAAATGGACCAACAAAGATAAAGAAGAGAGTATCTTCTCGGAAATTCTCTAATAGCAGATCCTTTAGCTAGCCACTGGGGACGGGTTTTAGTCTTTGCAAACCATATAGCTGAGGAATTTTTCGGTGTCGAGTGGATATGGCTGATGTGGTATTTGCTCGCGAATATTCGGCTCTCCGAAAATACAATGGACGGCCCGGATTAAAACACATTTTTCCTTTCTAATAGATTCATTTGACACTTTCAATTCAGGCCGTCCGTTACATTTTTGGACGGTCAAATGTGCGCAAGCGGACACCAAGTGGTACCCTCTCGGCAGTGGACTTTTTTTCCATATAGCTAGCCAATGGAGAAGAGCGCACTCCTCCCCCACTTTGTAGGAGTTGAAGTAATTATTTGGGAGTTGAATTAGGGAAATGATTTCCATACCCCCCTTTTATCCCCACACACTCCCTTTTTGTCTTTATTCAACTTGAAATTACCAAATTGCCCTTCATATGGAAAAGGTGACTCTTGAAGTAAGGGTAATTTGGTAATTTCAGGTTGAATAAAGA
>JAXBDA010010457.1:2500-10488 GCA_036023075.1 Gaultheria prostrata
AAGCAGTAGTTTCAAAATTTTGGGATTTTGGTGTTTTTTTTTTTTGGGTTAAGTGGATTTTCGTTTTTTTTTTTATTGGGGTTAAGTGGGTGGGCCCTGCGTGGGGCCCACATGCCACGTCAGCGGGTGTGTATGGGGTGTGCAACCCTATATGTGTATGTATCATTTCTCCTTATTTTACTGTAAATTCTTAAAGTCTATAATTTTCGGTTCAGTTAGGCCGGTTTACATAAAATATCCTGGACCCTTACTGACCCAAAAACCTAAAAACCCTTTGCTCATAAACCAACCAAACCGCCTCAATCAAACGGTGCCCCGCAGGCCGAAAAAGCGAAAGCACGGGTATCCAAGTACTGCTTTCAGTTGGGATTGTTGAAAAAGGTTCCATGAAAATTCCAAAGATATATTTAGTGTTGTCCGTGGTGGTGGAGAAAATTTTGTATACTGAGTGAGCACCATATGGTGTCCGTCGCGAGCGAGCATTATATGATGTTCGTCGCGATATTCGGTAGTCCAAAAATGCCTTGGACCACTTAAACTTATTCGTCTCTCTCCTTTTTCTTTCTCTAAATCCGAACAATCTAAAAATATTTTGAATGACCAAAATGTGTGCTCGGGCACCACGTATAATGGTGCCCCTTAGCACTGAAAAACTCCTCCCCTCCCTAGTGGTAGGGTCACTCTCATTCACTCACAACACAACCCCATCGATTGAGTAGCCTGGTTGGTGAGACTGAGACACCGGCCCCTCACCCACATTAAATTCCTTCTCCAACCAGAAAAACAAAAGACAATCTCACTTTCATCACTCACTCGCCCACAAATCTGGCTCTTTTGCGAGCAGAAAAGCTCCAACGAGCAAAATGACCAAAACCCATCTGTTACCCATGAACACCCTTTTCATATTACTGCTTTTCCTCCACACTCACTTCAAAATCTGCAATGGGGTTTCAAATTTGAGCCTCAATCCACTGAAAACCACTGAATTGGGTGAAATGGCGAGGAGGGTTTGTGCCAGAGAGTGCATTGAAGAGATGATGGATTCAGAGAGCAATAGGAGGGTTTTGATGGTGCAGAGGAGATTTATAAGCTATGAAACATTGAAGAGAGACTTGGTTCCATGTCCAAGGCCTGGGGCTTCCTACTACAATTGCAGGGCAGCTGGTGCGGCTAACCCTTATAACAGGGGTTGTGAGGTCATTACAGGATGTGCCAGAGATATTAGTGACATCAAATCTTGATGAAAGGTTTGATTTCACAGTCATATAAGTTGATGGGAGTGGTAAAAAATTTCTCCTGTTTTTTTTTTTTTTCTATGTTGAGATCCCTTTTTGGGGATTTTAAGTTTTTGTATGTATATTCAAGACTAGTTGTCCATTTGGTTATTTATGAATGGATTTGTAACTTGATTTTTCTGGTGATAAATAAGGGGGTTTGTTTAAGAAATTGTTACATTTGATATGATGCCTAATTGGGTTTGGGGGAAGATACTCATTTCATGTTGGGGTAGATTTGGATTTTCAAAACCTAGAATTAGTTTCTTTCTAATAACCGGATGTCGGGTCAGTTGACTTGCTTTGGAGTTTCAAAACCCATGTCGGGTCAATTGACTTGCTTTGGATTTTCAAAACCTAGAATTAGTTTCTTTCTAATAACCGTATGTCTGGACCAGTCAACTCGCATCTTGAGTAATTTCAGGGTCTAACGACTGGCAAATCTCTCATGGCCCCAACGGTTGGAATGTCTAGCCTTTGCGGGATTCAAAGTGGTGATCTCTAGGGGGCAAGCCCTTTAATTGCTTTCATACCCACTTGGCCAAAGGTCTTGGGGTTAACCTAGGAGTATTAGTTTTCTTTATGGTTAAACTGGAATATAGAACAAAGAAAGGAAACATAGCTCTGGCTTATACACACACTACAGAGTCAGCATGTAATTGCTGAGAAAATGAAAATACTTCTGGATCAGATTCCAAAACCCTAATTAGGCAACTTTCTTCCTCTTAAGGAAAGACCTGTTGTGGCTAGAGCGTCCGGGCACTTGTTTGCTTCACGATAGATTTGGCTAAGCTTGGAGTTGGAGGTGCCTAGCTGTGTACTATTTCAAGAGCTCTAGCTAGACTATCTCCATGCTGGTTGTTGCCTCCATTTCAAAGAGTTCGCAGTTCCCATTCAACCAAATAAACCAGCATTCGAAGGGGAACACAATAGCCCGGGTAACTACAAAGTTGTTCAATGCTTTTGCGCGACAGAATCCCATAGGGATTATGCTTTCTATTGAGATGGTGAAAAGAAGATAACAAAAGAAAAGGCTGGATATGAGGTGCTGTTCTGTTTTTCCAAAGCCAAGTTCATTCCTCAGGAGGAGTGGAAACTAAGGAATTTTTCTGGATTTTTGGTTGGCCGGAAGACAACTGAAGTTGTCATCCATAGTTTTGTTTTCCAAACTCAATGGTTTCAGGTTTAGGGTTTAACCATTTGAGAGAGATAGCTCAAATCCTAGCTTCAACCAATGGATGGAGGACAAGGGAAAGACAGGAGAAATCCCAGGAATTTTACCTCCAACACTCGCCACTCTGATTGTTATCCTCGGATCTCTCAAGGGGCCCCTCACATTTGTGTCTAAGAATACCCATCCCACACCGGTTTCCATCCAGGACCGGGTCTCATTCCCATTTCTTGTATAACGCTAGTGACAGAATTGAAGAGGTTAAACCCTTGGAGAATCCTCTCCATGTCCAGAAAGTTTCGAAGCCTTAGCAGGAAGGGGCCAAGTACTTCTAACTCAAACTCAAATGGACTCAGGTTCCCTGTTAAGTCTCCAATTGAGTTTCTCCATGGCCGCAATCTTGGCACTATCAATGTCTCCAATACACGACTTTTTTTGGTTTTGCTAGGTTCTTTGTTGAACATTTTGGGTTCTTTTGTGCTCCTCAGTAGACCTGACACAAAAGATATCGGTTGAGCTCGTCAAGCGTCGTAGAGATACATCTAAAGAGATAGTCTCATTGCATGACGTAGGAGGGAAGAGCTGAATTAACAATTTGACATCGTTGATGATAATCACCCTACTTGCTTGGGATAAGTACTTGCTTTTCCGACCCATCGATGGGGATATGGGCGAGCGACGACTGGAGACAGACCTAGCATTTAGCAATATATGCACCAAGTGGTTTCTCTCAGAAAGTTTTACCACTGAAATAGCAGCCCTTATGCATCCAAAAATCGAGGAACTCAAAGGACGTTATGCCCCTTTTCCTTGTCTTCTCTTCCCAACATGTCATAGAGATATTTTGAACAGGTATGGACATTAAGAATAGGACATGCCAAACCATCAGAGATACAAGGCCAAGTCGATTTCTGTACCGCATTCTATGAACTACAGAGAGCAATTGCTTGTAATTCAATGCTAGTTTGTCCATGTATTGCTTTCTGGTTGCTGAGATTATGTGAGCTTACTTATCCTGAAACATCCGACGAGCATTTCCAATTCCTTTCCTTTGACGGAAGTCCAGCTACTTACATAATTGCCAGTGGTAACCCATGTCATTTTTGGGCACCATGCTTTCCATTTTTCCAGTTTCCACCAGTTCTACATGACTGGTTTATTTCGTAGATACCTTTTTACTGTAGGAAGTAAGAAATTGGAGGCAAAATACTACGTCCCCTGTCCTGCTGTAAATTCTGTCACTCAAATATCTAATAACCTTGAATGATTTCTACAGAAATGTGCGCACAGGATCTCAATTCCAGTAGCTTTGCGCTTTGAAAAGGGCGCGTGCTTGGGGGGTGCGATAGTGCGTGGTACCATCGCAGATTTCAAATGCTGTAGATGATATTTAAGCATACCAATTGACATGGCTATTTACCGACGATTCTAGCGTAAATTGGCCTATTCAAGCTCAAATTAGATCTTTTTCTCTGCGGCTTTCAAATAACATGCAAGCTTACTTGGTCGGATTCAAACAAGAACATGTACACTGTCTTCTATTCTCGCCACGTGGGGAAGACTATTAGAATCTACTCTTAATATCCACACCAAAAATCCTAGGATTCTTAAATGGAAACCCTAGGGAGAGAAGAAAGAAGTTGTTGACATTAGAGTATTTTTTGGGAGAAGAAGAGAGATTATTAGTTTTTCTAGTGTGTATCTCTAATATCTGCCGAACTTTAAACTTTAATTATAGACAAAGTTAGGTTGAACTCACCTAATAGATAAAGATAATCTATTATTCCTTAAACTCTCCTAACACAAACAAGAAGTCCATGTGGTGCCCAAGACCCCTTTTCACCACATATTGTATTCCGTTCATACACTTTGTTTTGGGCCCTGTCATTGTGTGGTGGAAAAGGACTATAAGGTATCAACTTCTGGAAAGCCTAGGTCCGTTCCAGTAAGTTTTGACAAAGCTCGAACCTGGTCAAGCAAGATCGGAACAACAAGGAGCACTCAACTATTGGCTTTTTGAGCTTTTTAGTTTACGTATGTGAGGAGATTGACCTATCTCAAAAAACGTGAAAAGTTAGAAGAAAAAAAAGCCCAAAATTCTATTTAGTGAAACGGTACCTTAGTTTAAAAAAGGAGGAGGGAACCAAATTGAAGGTTTTGGCAGACCTATATTCTTCTTTTGTAAACTCTTCTTTTGTAAACGGACTGATGACCTTAGCACCATTTTCCTTTCAAAAAAATCGACCAACTCACCATTGCCCCATTGTCTCTTTAGGAATAATATAAATCAATTGTTGTATCTTTCTGTTTTGTTTTTCACTTTCTTGACGGCCCTTTTTATGACTTTCTATGTTTTATTGATCTACAAGATTAGACCTGGCGCCTTAAGTGCTTTGAGAGATGGCACCTGAAGACTTCTCTCTGTTTAGTAGTAAAACAAGCAGTTCAATTTTGATCACCCTCTTTAGAAAGATTAAACATTATTCACCTTGTTTCCGGTCATGTTTCGATGATCAGAACGGTTCATCTCTTAGAAAATGAAGTTTTAACTCTTTCTGTAAAAAATCAGCTCAATTGGATATCAGTAAGTGCTTAATAAAACTACCTAACTTTCAATTTAGAAGATTAACTGGAATCTGTTCTGAAAATTTTGTGATTTAAATAAACAATTACCGGTATCAGATTGCATTGATTTTTTGCAGGTTAGTAAAATATTATATTCTTTGAGATGAACTATTCTTGATCATCGGAACAAAACCGGGAATGTTCACTCACTTTTAAAAGTGGGTGAACAAAATTGAACTCATAAATCGATTGTCTCGAACCTGATATTCTAGGTTCGGTTTTCAAATTTTGCGTTTAGTGTTTGGTTACATTTTTTGGTGTGTGTTATACAATCCTTAAGTGAGGTTACGTTAGGCTGAAATAAATATGGCGTGAGGTTAATCACCATCTGAAATCAATAGTTGAAATTAGTTGTGTAGTCGGTAAGTGTTCCTCCGTTTGTATTGGACGAAAAGCGTTTTAACATAGAAAACCTTTTCTGGCGTTTGGTGCAACAGTTGAAAATATTTCTTCTAGCGCTGTAAAAACAAACCCGCGAATCCAGACCAAACCGAACCGGACCGTAGGTTTCAGATTGGGTCCGTAGATTAATGGTCCGGACACGGATTGAAAAATTAGGAAACCGTGCTTTGCGGTTCAGTCCATGGATTTTCATAAAAGAACCGTGAATATGATAAGAATTATATTTTATATATTTTCTTAATTATTTACCCTAAATGGTTTCCTTTATATTGTGTGGTACTTTCTTTAATCTGATGTATGCTATATTTTCTGTTTATTTATGTTAATTGGACGCATTTTCTCTATGAATGAAATGGTTTGTTTTTATTGAGTGTCTGACCTTCTGTATGTGAATGGGTACTGTGTCCATTTAACCGTTATCTAGGTGCAATAACATTTTTCTTATTCCATTTTGCTAGTGATTCTCATACGACCAAATTTCTGTCACTTGTCTATGGATTATTCGGCGAGCGGTGCTCTGTTGTTAAAGCCAATTTATTGTGTTGCAATGTGGAAATGTGTTTTTTTTTTTATTTGGGCTTTGAATTTGGAATATGGAATCTGTTTTTTTATTTTGTGGAATGTAATAATCTGTGGGTAAACCGTGAACCGAACCGTGAGTTTTTTTATTATTTCGGAACCGGACCGTAGATTTTTGGTTCGGACACAGATTGTCTTTTATTGGACCGTAGACTTTTGGTTAGGTCCTCGGATTCATACCAATCCGCACCAAACCGGACTGTTGACAACCCTAATTTTTTCTCTGATCAACGAAAAACTAATTGATTTCAGCAAAAACGTTTTTCACTTTTTAAGGTTGGAAAATGTTTTATCACTTTTTAAGAGTGGAAAACGTTTTCAAAATCATTTTACCACTAGTACACCACTACCCATGTCTACTATAATGACCAAAACACCCCTATATCGTAAATGACCAAATTACCTTTTTATATGCAAAATGACCAGAACATCGCTATGACGAAAATTCCCCTCTGGCAATTTCTATTGGCAACCCGGTTTTTGCTATTTTCCTCTCACTCTTTTTTTCCACTTTTAAGACAAAAATACCCTAAAGTATAAAGACTATATTATCCTTCTTCTACCTCCTTCCTCCTAGCCACCGCCGCCACTCACCACTATAGCCACCGCCACCACCACTAAAATCCCACCGCCACCACTCACCTCCATAACCACCACCACCACCACTCACCTCCATTACCACCACCACCCTCTGAAAATCACATCACTCTTTCCTCGTCTGGTCTGGTTCTCTTGCTACCCCTCGTCCATGGAAGCAACATCAATTGAAGGATTTGTACCAGTATCCTACCAAGACAACTCGAATGCAGTACCTCATTTAACTCGTGAGAACCCTTTGTACCAGTAGCGCACTGGTAACAAATGCCTATCAGATTATACAATCTGAAAACTAATATAATTGTCATACCTTAGAATCCGATAAGTTACATTTGGTTCAGATTATATAATCCAAGAAGCTATCAGTAGCGATTTTTTGCTAAAACAAACAGGAATCTAAATTGAAAAAATAAACACATCGTATGTTAGAATCCGAACATATTTATTCCTTTCAGATTATACAATCCGACAAGTTACATGTCTTTCAGATTATGCAATATGACAAGTTAGATCATTGCCCTTCGAATCCATTTGTACCAGTATCCTACCAGTACAACTCGTCGTGGTGGTGTTGATGGCGGTGGATTTCAGAATCAGATTTCGTTGGTGGTGATGGTGGTGGTTCATGTTGTTGTTTGGAAGATGGACAGACGCGAAGAGAAACAAACGAAGAGGGACAAATGCGAGAGAGAAGGGGAGGGAGAAACAGGTGTTGCGCCGTTCGTGGTGGCGGTGGTAACGGGTCTAAGGTGGGTACGATGGAGACTGGGATAGAGATAGATAGGGGAGGGAGATTAGGTTAGATTTTGATTTTTGTTTTAGGAAAATGGTATTTTTCAGTGGTGGTGGCTATGGAGGTGAGTGGTGGCGGGAGGTGGTGGAGCGGTGGATGGTCAAAATGGGAAACTTAGGGAAATTGTTTGGTTGAAATTAGCAAAATGTGGGTTTCTTTTAGAATTTGAAGTGGTTAAAAAAAGGTGGGAGCAAAATATCAAAAAGTGGGTTGCCAATAGAAATTGCCTTCCCTCTAGCCCCTGCATTGTAAAATGATCAAAATAACCCTAGATATAGAGAATGACTAAGATACCCATACGGCTTAATTGATGGGCCAATAAGATCACATCTTAAATAGCCTGGAGTCGCAAATTCCATTTTTACTAACTGGCTAAAATATTTTTTTCCTTCTAATTTTCTCTCAATCCCACGCCATCAACAGGGCCGGCCCTGACATTTCAGGGGCTTAAGACGAAGTTTGAAAATGGAGGCCTTAAAAATGCTAGCTATTTATCCAAAAAAAAAAAAAAATGCTAGCGAAGCTAAATATAAAAAACTACATGCAT